>JARHVA010001662.1:835000-860000 GCA_037957365.1 Torreya grandis | reverse complement strand
TCATCTAACTACTTACAATTCTATAAGTTTTATTTATGTATTAAAAATGGATAGGAGTGTTCAAAAGGTGGGGGATGATGTGTATCCACCTTTAACCTAGGCCTAAGGAGAGAATTGGGATTATTACTAGCTTCTATTATACATAAATATTAGGAATGATGTTATAGGGAAAACTTATTCACCAACCTTTTCTTCTCAAGCTCCACGATGGGGTATGTTTAATTAGATCACAATGTCTTCAATATGGGTCATATGTGGTAGATATAATTTCTTATAATAGCATTCTAATAATTTCACCAGACTGTATTAACTATATTCTATCCAAGGGCATTTCCTATGATAGAATTATTATCATAGGTTGTAAATGAATTTCATATAGATAAGGTGAAAAATGTCTTTTGTTGATGATTTCATATTATTTAGATTCTAAATAGTGTAATTATTAGCATCAATTTAATCAATTTATATTTTAATATTAAAAATGGAAATCTAATCATGTACATAATTATCTTAATATACAATGTTATAATTTAAAAAATCAAGTTTAATATATAATAACATACCAAATGCATAGAATATGCTTCCTTACACTCACTAGGCACTATATAATACTCTATTTTATACTCAAATTTATGATTTGATCATTATAAATTCATGGCGAACATTATTTTAGAGATCATGTAAAGGATAGTTTCGCATTAACTTTGAAATAGATTTACAAATATTTTTAATTTGTGACACTACTAATTGATCTACATAGAGATTTATGATTAAGGAAGCACTAATATATCATTCAACACAAAAAATGTAATAACACTTATATTTATAGGAGGTAGAGGATAAAAACAAATTTGGGTTGAGAGTTAATAACATTATTATAGTTATTAAGCTCTTGGCCTCGAGATAATTTTTATAATTTTTAAGTTATTGAAAGATTACTTTTCATTTAATTGTTGATGGTTTTATAATTATTTTTTGTGTGATTCATTTGGTACTATAAATGTATATTAAGGTTTAAATGAGAGAATAATGTGCATCCACCTTCAAACTTGTCCCAAAGGGATAAATATGATTATTATCAACTTTCATTTTTCACAATATCATGACAAATTAGTCATATATGGAAAATTATTTAGCAAATTTTTATTCTGATATCATTCCAGGCATTTTAACACATTTTAATGATTTTTACACACTAATAAATTTAGATATGAAAGGGGTGAGATTCCTCTTACTACTTCCAAAACTCTAGAATGTTAATCTATTGATTATGTTTTAATCATGAATGATATGTGGTTATTATCATTTTAGATATCATGGAAGGAGTGAGTTTCATTTTTGCCTTTAAGATGGAATTTCATCTATTATGGACTCTTCAAACTAAAATGATCCACAAGTTATATCCTAAGAGCACTTTACACAAGCTATACTCTAAGCAGTACCTTTTATATCAATAATTTATCAATATCATTTAATAGTTCCAATAAATAAATTTAATATTGTTTCTATGAACTAAAATAACCAAGAAAAACAACAAATTATAACATTATATATTACTAAGAAATTAAAATTATATACACAAATATATACATATATTGAGTTCATAAATAATAAGCTATTATCTTTACGATAAAATGTATCCCATTTTTTCTATAATTTCTTCAACTACATGGTTCTCATTAAAATAATGTATGGTTGTGGAGTTAAAATTGAATTATGGAAATATATTTGATTGGTGAAAAAAATATGCCCCTAATAACTAGATAAATATCTACGTCATCCTATTTCACAATATTATCCTCACATTTTATCATGGTATTTACATGATGATGATTGGTAGGGGTTGGTGTATGAAAGGGGAAAGTAAAGCTAATCTACAAATCAATTCTATCTCAGAGAAGATAAATCACAATAGCCCTTTCACTTGTTGGTAAATTTAGACAATCAGGGTCATGACCAATATGGATTTTCTAGACCTAATTAAGGGGTCTCTTACCACACAATATCACTAGAGAGGGTTCCAAAGCCTCTAGTCAAACAACACCACACAATAACCCTAACTAGGTCCTATGTTTTTTAACAAAATAAATGACAAAATAAAGTAAAACTAATGTATTACTCACCAAAGCATGTGCACAAATGGGGATAATAAACATAAAATTAAACATGTAAAGAAGAACTCCACTCAATTTAATGTAGAGGTAATCCTAATGCATGGAGAGAGAAAACTATTCATAAGATAACATGTGAAAATATATATACTAATAAAGAAGATCAAGAGTTATGAATATTTACCTTGAATATGAACCCGTCGAGCATCAATCTCTCCCTTGGGTAATGGTTATTTGAAAGAGGTTGTTATGGTTTATAAGGATAAAAAAGATAGGTCATATTTATGCTACATGACTTTGCCTATGCATCCAAAATTATTTTCCAACAAGACAAGATTCTTCTCTCTAAAGGAAGTATGAAACCCTTAGAAAGGACTCCTCAAGTAGAATGGTGGATAAGTATATGCATAAATGAATGATTATCTCTATATGTCTCTAATGAAAATGGAAAAAATGATGTGTTTATAAAGATGGATCTAACCCTAAAACTTTCTAAAGTTTTAGCCAACATAGTCAACTCAGTTGACCTAATTATTTAATAAATAAAGTCATTAGGTCTTAGATAAAGTTGACTAGGTTGACTAAGTCCTGTAACATGCTCAATTATAAGAACTGAGTTGGTCTATTCAATTGTGTTTGATAGATGACAAAAAGAGGTTTTCACTTAGGTAAGGACTATTTGAGGTGGTGAATTTCTTAGAGTGTGTAAGGGAGGTTTCAAATATTAGGTAAATGTATAGGGGAGGTTTGTGTTAGTTTTAAGTGGTGGTATAGGGAACAACAATATTATGAAACAACAATGGTTTATCTACCCCTTTTCTAGTGCACCATTTAAGGTATGCACTCAGAGAGATTGAGTCTCGACAGGTTCATGTAAGAGAGAAAGCATCAGTAATTGATAAAATTTAAAAATATTATGTGTATACAATTGGCATATCCATTCATTATAATTGAATTTTAGCTTCCTACTCTATTAGTGCATAATAATGTGCTCTCTCATATGTTACAAAACACAACTTTATCATCTACATTGTAATCTTGATCAAATTTATTTTTATTTTATTTAATTAATTATATCATTATTAATATAAGACTATATTGATGAATTATATTAAAAGGTCATATACTATAAGAGTAGGATTGAATTATATAAAACAAAACAAGGTATAACCCTTTATATGTAGGAGTACACAAAATTATGAACTTATTTATACCTAATGGATGTGTAGTCACCTCCATCAATGTATTGGGAATATTATAATCAATGTGACTACTCCATAAATAGTAATTACAAACACCTAAATGGATAATGAAAATCTTGTACTATTTAAATACACTGATAAATATTTGTTGTCACTAGTATAAGTCTTTATATGTATGACTAATATTCAAATTATGATGAACTGATTTACACATATCAAAGGATGTGTAGTCACCTTCATCGATATATTGGGAATATTTTTAACAAGGTGACTGCTAAAAGAATCTCATTTACAAATGCAAATACATATATGGAAAATATTTTACTTTTCAATTGCACTAATAGTATTATCATTATCATGATTATAAATATTTATATGTAAGAATAATAGTCGAATAATGATTAACTAATTTGTATGTACCATTATATGTGTAGTCATCTCCATCAATATATTCAAAATATTTTTTAGAAAGGTGAATGCTACAATAATATTAATTAAAAAAACACAAACAAACATGGAAAATATTGTAATTTGTAGTTTCCCTAAGAGATTATTTTTCATGATTATAACTCTTTATATACAGGATTAGTACTCAAAGAATGATAAATTTGTTTATATGTATGGATCGATGTGTATTAACCTCCATTAGTATTTTTGGAATATTATAAATAATGTGACTTTGTGATAATCTAAATTTGATCTAGCGGGAATTGTGGTTTCTTTTTGAGCAGGCTCAAAAGTCCTTGGGGTCGCCAATAACTGTAGAGTAAAAAATACTCTACGTTTCATTCTGATTTTTAGTTGCGTACTAAAAAGTTTTGTTCCCACATACTTTGGTCTGAGATGGTGAAGTTTTGAAACAGAGCGTGGGCTCTAATTTCCTTTTGATTCATTTTTATCTAAATGTCAAAGTTAAGCGGAACCTGCCAAGTGTCATCGGTCGAGGCACCTTTCATAATTTATATAAGTTGGTTGGGACGTGCCACGTATCTCATAGCAACTAGTGGAATGCAAAAAGTGTCAGCATCCATGTTTCATATCGGCATCCACATTTCAAATATCTTTTTAGCGAAAGGTTTCAACAAGCTAAGTATCAGGATCAGGCAGAAAGCACCAAGTGGCAATTGTGAAAGGTTTCAATTTGCTTTTCTAAAAGTGACAGAAGATGCCATGTATCCTAGCTGAAGAGAGTGGAAGCTACCACATGTCGAGATCTGAATTATCTTCATTTTATTTCATGGATATAGCAAAGACTATGGTGGGTCTCAGGTTTTGTTTCTAAAGCAAGCGAAAGCTACCAAGTGTCGTTGTCTATGTAAATATGAAATGAGGCCTGATTGTTTCTATAATATAAATAGAGTGATGTGGAGACCATAATGTGTCACCTTCTATAGGTTTCTCAAAAGGTGGCTAAAAGCAGTAGATATTTACACATATCCCTAGTTAAGTAAAGCATAAATCACCATGTGTCCTTTGTTGAGGCAAGTGGAGATTGCCACCTATCCCTATGCACCTTTTTAAAGTTGCTCAGACAAGAAATGTTGTGGGTCTTGTTTCTATTAAGTTGTTAAAGTTTTGAAGAAGTAGATTGTGACAGGTGTCAAAGGTGGAATGTTCCTGAGCAAAGATATAGTAAGAGTATAAGGTAAAGCGGAGAGCACCGCGTGTCCTTAGTAAGGTTGCAGAACCCGCCAAGTGTCATTCTCTGGTGTCTCCTAAATAAAGAGAAGGTTTTCAAGGAATTGGTCAAGTGTCCTCTTCCATTTAATAGAAGCGAGCATCTTGTGATCTATTTCAGCCAATGAACTGTTAGAAGACAAAGCATTTTAGAATCTAAGAAATATCTTCTGTTAGACACTTTCAGTTCAGTTAGATTTTAGTTGGGCCGTTAGATTGGGAACATGTAGACAATCTAGAGTGAATCCAAGGCTATAAATAAGGTTTTATAGATCACAATTAGGATCATCATCAGACTTAGAGAGAATTTTTTGAGAGAATTATTGTCAAGAGTTTTAGACTTTCTAGAGCTGTGATTAGGAATATCATTTGCCTTTGTTCTATTTTCTTGAGTTGGAATGTTTATGTAACTATGCATGTTTTTGTGCCTCTTATGTGACTAGAGAATTAATAAGAAGATTGAATCTTGTGCCTTTGTTGATATTTTTTGTGTCATTGCAAAAGTAGTCTAAGCTGTGTTGTCAAGGGTTTTAGACTTTTTGGAGTTGTAATTAGGAATATCATTTGCCTTTGTTCTATTTTCTTGAGTTGGAAAGTTTATATAACTGTGCATGTTTTTGTGCCTCTTATGTGACTGGAAAATTAATAAGAAGATTGAATCCTATGCCTTTATTGATATTTTCTGTGTCACTGCAAAAGTAGTCTAAGCTGTGAGCCTCTGTTTCTATTGTTTTCATATTTTACATTGATCATGCCTTGTTTACTCTTAAATGTAATTGAATTTTACATATAGTCTCACTGTGCTTAGAATTAAGGGTTGAATTACATTCAAGCGCATCGCCATAGTTAGATTTTCTTTCTTACATTTGTGTTTCTGTTAAAATTCCTATCCCTTTTCCCAGTATATGCTTGATATAAAGAAGAGACTAGATTCTTAAAAATTTGGAGGTTGTTTCAAGTTGCAAGTCTCACATCTTGAAACTTTCCATTGTTGGTGTTAAAAACAAGCACAATTTTGATCATCAACAGTTTTTGGCAAGCCACTTGGGACACTATATTGAAGTTTCTTTCAAGATCGTATGAACCAGAGAGCTATAAGGAGTTAGAGCTATGGACTATTAACTAGATCTCAGTCTTCTATAAATCCAGGTATTCTTTTGCCACCTTTGGTAACTAGTCCTAGAAGAAGAGTCAACTAGTTTATACCAATACCAAGAGCAAATATGGGAGCCCCTATAGCCCCAAGAAAATATGTAAGTTGGAACAATGGTAGTCCATTGATTCTCCCAATACCACCAACCACTTGGGACCTTATCCTAGTGAATGCCCTAAAAGCTTTGCCCAAATTTAGTGGGCAAGACTTTAAAACACCTGAAGAACATCTGCAAGATGTATCAGATGTTTGTGTTATACATGTTTTCACACAACAAAATGTGGCCATAAGATTATTAGCAACTTCTTTTAAAGGGAAAGCTCTAGAATGGTACTGGTCCTTGACACCAAATACCATCTCTACATGGGATCAGCTCAGAGATCTTTTCTTTGAAAGATTTGAAGAGAAGGGTGATAAGTCTTCTTTATTATAGAAATCGATTACCATCCAAAGGGCACCACAAGAAGTAATGACTGACTTCAATTCTAGATTTTAAAAGACTTGGGAAAGAATCCATACTATAGCTAGACCATTACCAGGTATGGCTATAGTTTTATATCTTAAGGCTTTAAATTTAGACATATTTGTTATGATTCAGTCGCTTGGAGGTCAGACTCTGCTAGAGGCTTATGACTATGCAATCAGAGCTGAAAATAATTTGATAGATGTTAGAAAGTTGTCTCCAAGGCCTCCCATGCCCATGTTTCTAGAGATTTATTTTCCATTACCTCAAGAAGATTCTAAATCCATAACCCCACCTGTGTCTATGTACACATATCCTCAACAACCTGCTAAAGAAATTGTCCCTACCTAGTCATCTAAGCTGGATGATATCAAGAATATCTTAAGGATATTTTCTAATGAGTTGATTAATATGAAAAGACAACAGAATAATTATACTAAACCCCAATATCAAGGCTATCAAGGAAATAGATTTCCATCACATCCAAACCAATATCAGGGTCCCCAAAGGCAAAATAACCCTCAGCTAGCAAACCAATTAGTTGTAGTCCCTATACCCTCACAGACTATTCCTCCCAATTCAAATAGGGAGATTATTCCAGGGCAAAATAATTATGCAGATGGTACCAATGCCTAGTGTTTCCCTTGCAATAATGCTCATACACATAGAGAGTGTCCCATGGGTAATCTACAACAAAAGGTGGTAGAACAAAGAAGAATGGATGGACAGTTTGCAATTTCTAGTGATGATCAAGCCTACCAGTCTTTTGGTATGCAAAATTTAGTCTTAATGGCTTAGATGCAAGGGATGTCTTTGCAACAAGAGGAAGAAATAGCCCTAGAACATGATTTTTTCTCATGGATTGAAGATGAATAATTAGTTTTCTTGAACGAAGCTTCCACTTCAAAGAAACCAATGGTGCAATCTGATTATTATACTAGATCAAAGAGAAGGATGGTGGAACAACTTGAAGTTGTAAATAGTCAAGTCATGGAGAATCCTCCATTTCAAGGACAAAGAAACACAACTGTCAGACAAGAAGTGCTTCAACCAATGTAGAATCAAGTGATTCCTACACAAATTCAAGAAAAAACAAGATATCCTTATTCTCAAAGAACTCAGACTCTGGGGCCAATAAATGTGGTGGATCAATTGAAGAAGACTCCAACATAAGTATCAATATGGGATATATTGGCTTTTATTAAATAGAAGACACTACTATAATAATCTCTACAAGGCCAAGTAGTACCCAAATATACTGGTATCAAAGAAGGACCTACTGAAAAAGAAAAGCTCAAAGACATAGTTCATCTGTAGACAATAGCCCTAGTGAACAATGCACCAGAGGTAAGCAAATCCAAACCAGATCCCTTTTATTTAACTTTAATAGTTGGTAAGAAACTACTGTATAATGCAATGATTGATTCAGGGGCTAGTACTACAGCAATGCCTAAGTAGATAGCTGATGCTTTAAAAATTAGGTATGAACCACTCACTAAAGGAGTCATGCAGCTAGATGGCAAAGTAGTACAAACAATAGGGAGAATTAAACAACTCCCATTAAAATTATATACTTGTCCCAATATAATTGTAAATCAAGATGTAGTAGTCATAGATATACCTCCTATTTTTGGTTTATGTTTATCAAGAGACTTTATAGCCAAAATAGGAGGATATATGTCACTTGATTGGTCTCACCTCATCCTAAGAAACCAAATATGGTTCAAAGATGAAGATATTATCTGAGCCATTATATAAGGATCACATCACTAATAAACCAATTGCAAAGTTAGAGGCAGCTCATGCTATGATGAATAAAGAAGAAAGGGTTTTTGTTGAGGAGTTAGTTGAATGGACTGAACATGATCAAGAAGAGGAAAATGATCATTTATTAGCTATGATGCAAAGTGACCCATATGGAAATTATGACTCCATGGGTCTGGGTACTTACGTCATATTTGAGGAATATCATAAAATCCCAAATGTTTTAAGTGAATAAAAGTCAAAATATACCTCTTCTATCAATCCTCGGGTCTCTCAACATGAATTCAATATTCTGAGTGAGAAGTCACAAACGTATGCCTTAATCTCTGATGAAGAAGAGATAATTTCTGACTTTCTTCTTACTTTGCAAGATGATGTAGAGGAGCATGGACATTTCCTTGATCATGATTTGAACTATTTGTTTGAAATCATTGGGTCAGGTTATACTATTTTTCAAGGAGGATATGAGCTGGTTGCAGATGAACAAAATAGCATTGAGACTCAATTACATATGCAAAATTATTGCAAACTTTCAGAATTATCCTTTCGAGAGGTTGTTTTTGAAGTCATTAAAGAGGATGATCATGCAATAGAACCTGAGTTTAAGATAGAAGGAGATAATCTAAACAATGATATATATCAAAAGGCTTTTGTTGATGAGCAAATAATCGCTAATTTCTTGATAAGATAGGTTAGTATCAAGAACCAGCATTCGACAAGATTCCAAGAACAAAAAGAGTTTATATATGTTGGAAGTAGTTTTGACTCATACTCACTCAAATACAGGCTAATCAATGTGGCATACAAAGAAAGCAAGTCATCAGAACTACATCCAATTCATCCACTTGTTCGACAACATAAGTCATCTTGTCATGAAAGAGACTTTAGAAATTCTTCTTTTGATCCAAGAGGGAGATAAAGATACTTGGTTAATATAGTTAGATAGTTTTCCCTTTCCATATTGCTTTATTTTCCTACTTTTCTTTTAAATAAGTGTTCTTTGAACACATAGTCAGTAGCTCAGAGAGTTTTTCAAAATCTTCAAATTTTTTTGATGCATTGAATGTCTCCCAAATCTTTAGAAATCCCCAAGGTACCTTGCATTGCCACTTGCATAACATGTTTGCCTCATTGTCCCATAAATATTGAGTAAGATTTGCTAATGGTTATCTGAGTTTAATGCCATTTTGAGACTTGATAGGTCAATAAATACCTCTTAGCAAGAGTTAAAGCTTACAAGTTCTCAAACATTCCTGCATCTGTGAGAAAATATCCTGCTACTTGCATTTTCAATGCCTAGTAAACTTGCTTTAGTGAAAGTGTTTCTATTTTGTAAAAGTTCATACCAGTTAACACAAAATAGATATAGAGATGGAGGGAGCACAGTCTTCACAACAAGGAGCTGGGATGTATGAATCCCTTGACAAGTTTCTTGCAAGTAAGTCATATGCTTTAGCTCTCATGCAACCATTGAAGACCTATCCACGGACCAGAATCCCTGAAGTTGGTCAAGCAAGTGACCCAGTAAAGATAAAATATTATGCACATGGAGTCATGGACCCAATTCTTCAAAGAGTTAGTAGCAAAACTCTTAGAGAATGGGCACATCAAAGGTGTCTTCAGAGGGCCAAAGTAGGGAAATATGAGACATTTACATTGAGGATATGGACTTCACAACTGACACAATTCATTTTCCCAGCTGTACATCCATGCCCTAAATTGATCAAATTATGTGCAGACTTGTTCCATGCACCCTTAAGTACCATTCAACAAGGTACATTTATAGTGTAAATCACACCGCAGGCTATTAGGGACATGTTATCCCTATATCACAATAAGATAGCTACATTTCCAACTATTGTTAAAATGCAAAGAATGTGGGAAAACATCAATACCCAGATGAGGTTCTTAAGATTTGAATTACAAATGGGTGATGATGACACTACTGTGCCTACACTCCTTACAACAAGAGCCCAATTCACACAAGCTAGCCAAGATGCACTATCTATGATGGCTTTCATCTATGACATGAAAGATGATATGGTAGTTTATGGAGAACAAATGGCTATCCTCTTCATGCTGAAGACCATCGACAAGACTCAAGAGTATAGGCTTGACTTTTCTGAACAAATTACTTTCTCAATGGTGGAACAAATGGCCTAGTTCAAATCAAAAGGGGTTTTTAGGTACTCTTCTTATTTGTTTCACCTCATGCTATATCAGAACTCTGACCTCTTTGCCCAACATATGCATCTTGATATGTATGACCCAAGTTTTGATCTCCAAAGGACCACTCCTGTGTCTGCATGGATACATATTTTGTCAAAAACTAGTGATCCATATGAATTCTAGGAATTATTTGTTACCCCTACTTTTTGTCACCTCAGCCCTGAACCAATTATGAATAGACTATTTCTAAGTGTTTCAAATCTTTTGGCTAGTTGCCCAATTCTGTGCGACTTATATTTTGGATCCCACCATACAATTATAAGAGTCCATAGTTTTTATGGGGAATCAATGTTACTACCTAAGATTTTAACTCTTAGGTTAGCATTCTTAGAGGTCACCAGACAGGTATCTATAGTAGATAATGAATATGTCTCTAGGAAGAGGAAGAGGAAAATGTATGACCTTCCATGGATGACAACCAGTATGGTATTAGAAGCCAGAGACGTTGAGATTTTGCTGCTTAGAATTATGGCCTTCTTGGGTTTCCTACTAGTCGAAGACAAATGGGTATATGACCCAAATGGTTTCATAGCTTCCTGGATAAGGACTAATAGGGTTTCAACTAGAATTACACATGAAGGCCACCCTTTTTGGGAAAATAGGAAAAATCCTAGAGAGGATACTCCTAGATTTTATGTTGAATTAACAAACTTGCCCCCTCCACAAAATAGACCCTGGGAAACATTCTATGTTAAACAGAGGGATTATGATCCTAAAGTTAGAATGACTTCTGGCTTAAGAAGGACACTAAAGAATAAAGATTGGGATGTTGAGAAAATAGAAGGCTATTGGAAATATAGGCAAGAAATTTGTCAAACAACCCATTCTTTCAGGAACATGGACTCAGATGAGAGATGGGAAGAACTCTGGGATGAGTGCCATCTCTCCCCTGTATCTAGCCTAGAGACAAGTAATTTGATGACGCTAGGTGTAGAGCCAGAAGTCAGAGCAGGGTCTAGCCAAGAGTCATAGGCCTCAGGGCAAACTGCAGTCGCAGTAACTGTATCAGTTTGGCCTCAATCTCTCAGGGTCATGGAAAAGCAAAAGAGTGTGGTGCCTTCACCACCAAAAGCTTCCCCATCGGCATCAGTTATTGAAATTTCCAATTCTCCACAAGCATCACTAATGGTAGTAGTAGATGTGGAAGGAAAAGAAACACAACTAGAAGAAGAGACACCTAAGAAGTGAAAGAGGGTGTAGTTTCAGTTTGATTCAGAAGAGGAGGCAGACCCCCCACAATGCCAATTATAGAGTACTATAATTACTCCTCAGGTAAGTATTATTCCTCCTCCTTCTCAATCTATTTCTTCTCCTATTGGCATGATGATTCCATCTAGCCAGATGACATCCCCTGCCACCTCTGCCATTCCCATTTCTCACTTTGCACCATCTATGCCACCTCAAGATTTAACATTACCTCATTTTTCCTCCTCTATTCCCAAGAAACTTTCCCCTCAGATTTCCCATAGCCAACAATTGGCTATTCAATATGGTTTACCAAAGGGACATCCTTTTACAGGTGGGCACATTGCCTCTCCTTCTACCTTCCAAACCCAAGAAGATGCTGCTAGGAAGGCAAGGGAAGCTTGTAGAGAGAAAATAAGATCAAGGAAAATAAATCCTTGGCTACACCCTATCTATGGTCACAATTTGACCCCATTCAACAGCAATTGACGGTGACTCATTTTTCACCAAATGTAATCAAGCCAAGTGAGTAGATGTAGCTAGAAGACTATACGATGAATGCAGTGGCCATTGACATGTCCCTCTTCAGGCCACAAGACAAAATTGAGCTGCTAACTGAATCCACTTTTGTAGTTGCTAAAGACTACTTGAAGACATCAAGGAGGCTACAAAAGATGGTGGCCGATTTAGCTAAGGAAAAGGCAAACTATAATAGTTTGACCACATAAATCAATAGAAAAGAAAATGAAATAGAGAATCTAAATAAATATTTGCAAGATATTGTTTTTCTTTAGACTCACAGGGCAATCCAAGCCCAAAATGATTCCTTAAAAGCAGGGCTAACGTAGGTAAAAGATGCGGTGATGACCCTAAGGTGGGAAAAATAAGCATTGCAAGAAAAATGTGAGGAACACCTGCTTTAGGTTACCCAATTACAACAAAAGCTGCTAAGTGAACAAAATAATACTGCAGTTATACAAGCCCAATTTCAAGCTGAGCAATAGAGAGTAGCATAATTGACACTAGAGTTGGCCAATAGGCCAAAGAATGTTAGAGTGTTAAGTTTGGTGAAGGATCTCTATGAATCCATGTGGAAAAGAATCTCCTCAGAGATTATTCAGCTCAGGCCTTCTCTCACCTTCCTACTAAATGCATAGAAATTATGTGAAAAGGTGGAGAATTCAGTTGCAAACACTCTAGCTACAATTTCTAGGAGAGTAATGGACTCTGAAACGTTGCTGTAAAAGCTTTATGATGTAACAAATGCAACATTGTTAGCAATAAGAATTGAGAATAGAATGGTCACTGCTAAGTGAGTGAATGAGGTTCTCAGTTGCAATTCCATAGCCATCAGTTGCAGAGAGCTCCTAAATGTCATGAAAGAAGGAATCAGTGAAATGAAACAACATATTGAAGATCTAGTGCAATTAGGTCTTCCTTCTCCATTTCTTGATGACAACACGATGCTAATGGTTGATGAAATTGAACCTTTGATGTTGGCCAAATAGAATGATCAGAAAATTTTTTAGGATTTAAGGGATGATTCATCAGTCCCTGAAGTAGTAGTTGTCTTGGTTCTTGTTTCCTAGCTCGAATTCAAATTGAAGGCTATAGTTCAGATTTTGTAAAATTTTTCACACAAGGATATTATTAACCTTGATTTAGCTTTCAATGAATTGTATAATAAGTAGGGGTTATCTGACAATGAGTGGTATGCCTACCAAATAGCATTGATGAAGCTGTAATTTTGAAATTTTGATCTAGCGGGAGTTGTGGTTTCTTTTTTATCAGGCTCAAAATTCCTTGGGGTCACCAATAACTATAGAGTAAAAAATAATCTATGTTTCATTCTGATTTTCAATTGCACATTGAAAATTTTTGTTCCCGCATACTTTGGTCTGAGATGGTGAAGTTTTGAAATAGAGCACGGGATCTAATTTCCTTTTGATTCATTTTTGTCTAAATATTGAAGTGAAGCAGAAGCTGCCAAGTGTCATCAGTCGAGGCACCTTTCATAATTTCTATAATTTGGTCAGGACGTGCCACGTATCTCATAGCAACTCAATGGAATGCAACAAGTATCAGCATCCATGTTTCACATCAGCATCTACGTTTCAAATCTCTTTTCAGTGGAAGGTTTCAACAAGTTAAGTATCAAGATCAGGCAGAAAGTGCCAAGTGGCAATCGTGGAAGGTTTCAATTTGCTTTTCTAAAAGTGTTGGAAGATGCCATGTATCCCAACTAAAGAGAGCAAAAGCCACCATGTGTTGAGATCTGAATTATCTTCATTTTGTTTCACGAATATAGCAAAGACTGTGGTGGGTCTCAGGTTTTGTTTCTAAAGCAAGCAAAAGCCACCAAGTGTCGTTGTCTATGTAAATATGAAATGAGGCCTGATTGTTTCTATAATATAAATAGAGTGATGCAAAGACCATCACATGTCACCTTCTGCAAGTTTCTCAAAAGGTGGCTAAAAGTAGTGGAGATTGCCACATATCCATAGTTAAGTAAAGCAGAGATCACCACGTGTCCTTTGTTGAGGCAAGCGGAGATTGCCCCTGTCCCTATGCACCTTTTTAAAGTTGCTCAGACAAGAAATGTTGTGGGTCTTATTTTTGTTAAGTTGTTAAAGTTTTGAAGTAGATTGTGACAGGTGTCAAAGGTGGAACGTTCCTAAGCAAAGATATAGTAAGAGTATAAGGTAAAGTGGAGAGCGTTGTGTGTCCTCAGTAAGGTTATAGAACATGCCAAGTGTCATTCTCCAGTGTCTCCTAAATAAAGAGAAGGTTTTCAATGAATTGGTCAAGTGTCCTCTTCTATTTAATAGAAGGGAGCATCCTGCGATCTATTTCAGCCAATGAACTACTAAAAGACAGAGCATTTTAGAATCTAAAAAATATCTTCTATTACACACGTCCAATTTAGTTAGATTTTAGTTGGGCCATTACATTGGGAACACACAGACAATCTGAAGTGAATCCAAGGCTATAAATAAGGTTGCAGAGATCACAATCAGGATCATCATCAGACTTAGAATTTTTTGAGAGAATTATTGTCAAGAGTTTTAGACTTTCTAGAGTTGTGATTAGGAATATCATTTGCCTTTGTTCTATTTTCTTAAGTTGGAAATTTATGTAACTATGCATGTTTCTGTGCCTCTTATGTGACTGGAGAATTAAGAATAAGATTGAATCCTGTGCCTTTGTTGATATTTTCTGTGTCACTACAAAAGTAGTCTAAGTTGTGAGCCTCTGTTTCTATTGTTTTCATCTTTTACATTGATCATGCCTTGTTTGCTCTTAAATGTAATTGAATTTTACATAGTCTCACTGTGCTCAGAATTAAGGGTTGAATTACAGTTAGGCGCATCCCCATAGTTAGATTTTCTTTCTTGCATTTGTGTTTCTGTTAAAATTCCTATCCCTTTTCCCAGTATACGCTTGATATAAAGAAGAGACTAGTTTCTTAAAAATCTAGAGGTTGTTTCAAGTCGCATGTCCCACATCTTGAAACTTCCCATTGTTGGTGTTAGAGACAAGCACAATTTTAATCATCAACATTTACTAATAGATCTTCACGATCATGATTATAAATCTTTATATGCCATACTCATACATAGATAATGATGAACTAATTTATACATAAATGTGAATATGTAGTCACTTCTATCAATATATTTTGAATATTTTAGCAAGATGAATCTTTTAAAATTTTCAATTATTACTATACAAATGACTATAGAAAATTATGTACTTTGTAAGTACACTAATAGATATTTTTCATCATCATTATAAATCTTTATATGTAGAACTAGTACTCTGAGAATAATAAATTGATTTCTACATTTCAGTGGAGGTGGAATCACCTCCATCAGTATGTTGGGAATATTTTCAACAATGTAACTACTATAATAATCTCAATTATGGTTTCATAGATATATATGGAATATATTTTACTTTTTTGGTGCAGTGTTAGATCATCATCTCATAATTATATTTTTTTAAGAACTATTTTTACTTAGAGAATAATTTATTAATTTATACATACCAATGGATATGTAGTCACAACCATAATTATTTTCATAATATTTTTATCAAGGTGACTACTACAAGAATGTTAATTACGACTTAACACATGGATATAAAAAATCTTGTACTTTTTAGGTGTACTGAATGATGTTCATTGTCATGATTATAAGTCTTTTTATAGAGGATAATTACTCAAATAATGTTGAACTAATATATGCATGTTAGTGTATGAGTAGTCATTTCAATCAACATATTAGAAATATTTTCAACGAGTTGCCTATTACAAGAATTTTAATTAAGGAAATTATTTCATATTTCACAAGAAATCACATGGTTTAACCATAATATTTTTCATATTTTACTTTATGGATAGTGGAATATTAATTTTGTAATCTCAATAATGTATCCATAGATGGATATGGAAAATATCATACTTTTCTAGTGCACTCAAATATCATTTTTCAAGTTTCAATGCAAACCTCTAATTTAAACCCCTCCACAATTATAAATTTTACCACTTACATCATCTTTTTTAGCTACCAATCATAAATTTGTACATGATCTATTTTTGTAGAATCAATCATGCCTCCTAAAAAAAATAAAGTTATAAAAAGTGATGACAAAAAAAGAAAAATCATTTAAAAAATAACTAGAGCCCCTAAAATAAGATTTTGAAAGATTAGGTTCTGATAAGCCATCTTAAGAAGGGTATGAAGATAGACATGAGCCAGATGATGAGGATGAAGATGGGGAAGATGAGGATGGAAAGATGGATGAGTAGGATGAAGAAGAAAAAATGGAGGAATATTTCCCTCTATCACTTAATGATTGTATCTCATCATATGAGTTATATAATCTAGAATGAATATTTGTCTTGGGAACGCTTATCCTGGGATGATTATACCTTGTCTAAGCAACCAAGATTCAATGGTGATAATTATGATTACATGTGACCATTATTAGTTACATATTTATAAATGATTTATTTTATGGTTTTGTTTTAATTTATTTTTTAGTATTTAGGAGTGTTTTTAACATTTATTCCTATAATTTCATTTTAACAATGCTTAGAATTTCAAAACTTTGTTGGCATATTAACATTTTGGGATATTTTTAAATTACAATATGTATTCCTATACAAATTTTCATATTGTTATTTTCTATATTGTCATAAAAATTAATACTCCTTATATTTAATAGAACTATAATAAAACATAGAATTTTTCTCTATGATAAGAATATTAATACAGTTTTTGAAAATCATTTTATGTACATAATATAAATGTTGAAGAGGATATACAAAAATCACTTACTCACTATTTATCAATATTATTTTAATTTTCACTAAATCAATTATAACATATATTAAATAATTAAGTTGTCATTAATAATATTTAAATTTTAATCAACTTATAAATTTATTAATAGATAAAAAATATCTAAAATAAAATTATAATTAAATATATTAGTGTTTAACATTTTTTATTTAAATTTAATATATATATATATATATATATATACATATATTCACTTATTATTTATCAATATTCTTTCAATTTTCACTAAATCAATTATAACATATATTAAATAATTAAGTTGTCATTAATAATATTTAAATTTCAATCAACTTATAAATTTATTAATAGATGAAAAAATATTAAAAATAAAATTATAATTAAATATATTAGTGTTTAACATTTTTTATTTAAATTATATATATATATATATATTAAATTTAAATAAAAAATGTTAAAAAATAATATATTTAATTATAATTTTATTTTTAATATTTTTCATCTATTAATAAATTTATAAGTTGATTGAAATTTAAATATTATTAATGACAACTTAATTATTTAATATATGTTATAATTGATTTAGTGAAAATTGAAAGAATATTGATAAATAATAAGTGAATATATATATATATATATTAAATTTAAATAAAAAATGTTAAACACTAATATATTTAATTATAATTTTATTTTAGATATTTTTTATCTATTAATAAATTTATAAGTTGATTAAAATTTAAATATTATTAATGACAACTTAATTATTTAATATATGTTATAATTGATTTAGTGAAAATTAAAATAATATTGATAAATAGTGAGTAAGTGATTTTTGTATATCCTCTTCAACATTTATATTATGTACATAAAATGATTTTCAAAAACTGTATTAATATTCTTATCATAGATGAAAAATTATTAAAAATAAAATTATAATTAAATATATTAGTGTTTAACATTTTTTATTTAAATTTAATATATATATATATATATATATATATATATATATATATATATATATATATATATATATATATATATATATAACTGACATGATGGAGAGAGGATGTGGTGCAAAGGAGTAGGTGCACAAGATATGCATTAAAATAAGAAGGATTTCATGGTGAGGAAAAGATGTGGAGTGAGGAATATGAAGTGTAATTAGTGGTAGGGGAGATGCCACACATAAATATCAGATTAAATCATTGATCAAGCCTAGGAATAAGGTGACAAGTTATACATCATGTTTGAAGGAGAATCATAATAGAGATTGGCAAATGTGAGAAGATGGGAAAAAAAAAATTGGTGAGGAAAACATGGTGGCTCACACCATAAATTTTGGTTGATAACTTGACACCCATAAAAAGAATGATGGAGTCTTAAAAATTCCTTGATGCAACCAAGGAATCTCTTGGAGTGGATTCCAAAATTTTTGATCCCTAGAAGGATGGAAATCAAAGTAGTGAACTGAAGATATGTGAGATAAAGTTCAATTTTTTTGATAAGATACCCAATATTGATATTTATATAATGATTTTCAAAGTCTGAGAGATAAATGAGATAAGTTCTCCCTATTCTATAATTTTATTAGGTCTTAGCTAGGAAGAGAGAAATTGAGTAAATGAATTACAATATAAATGATTTGACTTCCCTATACAAGCTCCATGGTTTATAAAATAATTATGCATGTATATGCAATAATGGTCCTCATTTCTTAATCTTATAGATGAGTTGGTCTCTAATTCCCCCTTATGGATTAAACTTTAAAAACTCCATTTAGAATTCTAGGATTTGAGAATATTAGGAAATATCATTGAAATCATTAAGGAATTGAGTTGTATTAGAAAGTAAATAATGGAGAGAGATCTATCAACATATGCCTAAATTTGTGTGGATGCCTCTAGATAAAAATATCTTATAAGCTACCATATTATTCTCATTAATAAGATTTTGAAAATAATAATTGTATCAATAATGTCTTCCATTCAAATTCATCAAGTTTAGGATGATAGGCCATAATAAATGGGAATGTGATATAATTAAGAAATATATAAGGGATAAATCACTCCAAGGCCAAAATAAATAAGTAAAATGTGTCAATGGAAACTCATAGGAAAATAATGGTATCTTATCCTAATAATAGATGAATTATTAGTTGAATAATATTGGTAAGTAGTAAAAAATAAAACTAAACAAAGAGGAATTGGGTGTATATATTTGTGTGTAAAATTGGGAAGGTGATGAAGTAGCTAGTAGGCCCTAGGGTATCATTTGATCCAATCCTCCACCTTTTTAGAGGTGGCTCCTATGTCGACTTAGGGTATTAATGATATCATTGAGTAAGCTAGTAAGCTTGGATTTAATGAAGGGGCTAAAAAATCGCTAGGTCTGCAATAAATTCAACAAGGAAGTTCAAAAATAATAGGTTTAAAGGGTATCAAGTTTCATAATTATAATATTGGAATTGAACCCTTGAAAGGGTAAATCTCAATGGAAGGAAAAGCTTAATTTTCCATGTAACCAATTGAATGGAATCAATTGGTTATAAGGGATGAAGAGGTATTAGAGGATATTATTTTAAATAATAAGAATGTAAGAATATAAAAATGGATAGATATCATAAAAAAAACTCTAAGAAATACAATAAAAATATTGAATCCACATTCCCTAAAATATCCACCAAATACATGAACTTAATTGATGAGGGAAGGAAATAAAACTATGTGAAAATTTAAAAAACTCAATATACTCTATAAATTTACAATCAAAAGACTTTAGAAGCTTACATTTTGGGTGTAATGGAAGCCCCCTCCACCAATAATCCATGAAAATAAATAAGATATACTATTAGAGGACTAAGCTCCTCTAAAAAGGGTCTCTTAGTATAACGATTAATAGAATAAATCAACCATATATTTTATTATTAAAAGAAACTAAGATGGATAAGTGTCATAATGAAAATATATTTAGAGAGATTTAAAATTATTTTGAAATGGTGGTTGATAAGGTTGTAGGAAGTGTTGGTAAAATTTTCTTTTGTAATCCTATAATAGTTAAAGTTACTATAATTTGTCAATCTCCTTATGAAATGAATATATTTTTTATAATATAAGGTATATCTAGATATCATATTTTCAAATGTATGTGGGCCAATTATGAATTAGGAAAAAATATAGTTTTGTAAAAGTATATAAAACATATAAAAAGAACATTCAAGGACTAAGTGGGTGATTCGAGGTGACTTAAATGCAATATTGAATTCTAGAGAAAATAAGATGGTAATTATAGCTTCCCACCCATTGATATTCATGGAAAATAGGAAATATTTTTGAAATAAAAGGAACTAGCAATTGATCTATAATAGGATATTCAAATGGAACAAGTATTCTAGAAAAAAACTCCAAAGAATTAGTTCAAAAAATGGGATTAGAACATATAAAATTCACTTGTTTACCGCTTTCATAAGAAATATAAATGGGACTAAAAAACTAATTCTCATAAACATAAAATTGGTCAAAAGGCAAAAATAAAAGAGGGAATTTGTGAAGTTATTCACAGACCTTATTCATGGTGAAGATATGCATAACAATGTAGTTTAAGAATAATTTTTTTAAAATATCCCCAAACGTATTTATGAGGAGGATAATGAGTTTTTAATGAAATGTATCTTAGATGAGTATACCTTTCAAGCTATTTATTTAATGTAAAAGGATAAATGTCTTAGTCTAGATGATTTTAAATTGGATTTCTTTTATAATTTTTTCAACATTATTTGTAAAGATGTATGGGAATCTATTAAGGAGTATAGAAAAAATAAATGTGCACTAAAAGAGTGGAATATCAATATTTTATCACTAATATCCAAAAGGTATAATGTTGACTTTTTTTATTCATGTAGAGAAATTGTTTTTAGTAGTGGTCCTTAGAATTCCCCATCATGCCATGTTATTTTTTAGTCTACAAGTTACGACGATACTTGTAAGATGTTATATTTATAATAATTGTTCATTAGGTGATTTATTTCACTATAATAATATTTTTTCATTATATTATTTATAAAGTGATTTAATATTGAATACACACAAATTTATAAATTCCACTTAGAATCATAAATAAATTAGAAACTTCATAACTCTTAATAATTTGAAATTACAACAAGTGTGATGGTTAGGATGCATTAATTCATAAAATGGACATACAAGAAGCATAAGATAACCAGAATTAAAACTATAATATTCTCAAATTAAATTTAGAACTAATTTCTAGAGTTAACCTATCATTTTTCATATGAAAAATATATACATAGTCGACATGAATCTTTTGATTATTAACTTTATTTTTATACTTTAGTTTAGTCAAAAGTAAATGGTCAACCTTCCATTTGTCTATTTGACTTACTGAGCATTTACAATATACAAAATATACAACTAAACACCTTTCACACTTAAAAAGTATACAAAAATACTTGAAAAATATCCTTCATAGTCTCCAAATAAAATTTTCCCAAACTTAAATAGTTGTTACATCTCGATAGAAGAATTGTTGATGAAGTGTGATTTCTATAAAATTGGTTTTTATACATATACTAAATTGACATAAAAATTTCCACTATTTAATATCTAAGAATCTTTGGTCACATTATTTCTTGAATTATTGTTTATTAGTTTTCACTTTTTACACACTACTTAGCCACCATTTCATATTTTAAACTATGAGGCACATCATACTACTACCATATATAGGTTTTAAATATGTTAGTGTCATAAGGAGGCCACCCTTTATAGGTTTTCATAGCTATGAGGTTACCATTTATAGGTTTTTATCCTTCAATACCCCACTCACAAAGTCTTTAAAAAAAATTTATTGTGGGAGCCAAAATTGATAATTTTTTTGAGGAATCACAGTACCTTAATGTGTTTTAGGTGAATTTGTTGTGTTATTTTAGAAGGATATAGCTAAATACAATGTGATAAATCTTATGGTTTTATTGAAAAAGTTGATACTCTATGATATTTCTATTGTGTTGGTTGCATTGGAGGGAGGTTTTATGGATTCTAAGCTTTAAAAATTCTCTTTTCTCTTAGCGTAGCGAGTAACTTGGTAGGGGAAATGTACTAGGTTTCATTTATGATATTTTTAACCAAAATTAATGTTTACCAAGTCTACTTTTTAATTGGTTTTATCCCCCAGTGCATCTTTAAACATTTTGAAAATAGCTCATAGCTATGTGAATATTTTCACAATGATGTGGACTTACTCTTCACTCATAGTATCAATGATTTGGAGATGAGGTGAAAAATTATTGTGAATCACATGCATTATCTTCTCCATCCTATCCAAATATTTTTATTTAACCCTAAAATTAGATAGTGTGAGGATACAGTTAATAATGTATATAATATCAATCACAAGGGTGATAGAACAATCTATGTCAGTCTAATTAATAGAAAACTTAGATAAATAATATTATAAATTTATACAATTGAGATTACTAAAATTTATAAAGCTATTAAAATATATGGCAATAAATAAAAAACAATGGTACATAGTTGGTTTACTGCACAACAGTAAAAATGGAATAGAAATAGGTGTAAAATAGGTATGATCAGTATTCTAAATTAGTTGTCAAATTATTTAAACTACGCTTTTATGGTCATAGATGACCATCAGATCTAGACACACCCATTGACACTAGTGTTTGACTGTGATGTAGGTGTCTAATAAAAAATAATGATTGGATTTGTATGTAATGAAGTTCTTTAATCTATATTTTTTATCACCATTATATTGATGTGTTTAGATATAATATATAGATTGTATCTCTTCATTGATATATCAAACCCTATATTTTCAACCTTATTCATCCTTAGAATGCTTTTGATAAAAAAATGTGTCAGTTGGCTCATAATATAAGTTGCCCTAAAGACCCCTTTATCAATGGGTGTTGCCTACATAGCCAATAATCCAAGAAGGTCCTTAGACTTATGTATTTCTCCCCTATGTGTGATAAATTATGTTCACAAGAGTGAAATATATTATATGAATATGCATGTAATGATCTATCTTGTAATTTGACAATTATCACTCATGGGCCACTCTTTGAATACTTTAAACCTATAATATGGCTGCTTCTATGTTAGATATGAAAAAAAGGATGAATAAGGTATATAAGAGTTATTTTTTATTTGTTTTATTTAACTTTAGTATGTGTTTGATTTTAGTTTTCTAGATAAATAATGAGAAGGCTTAGACTTGTATTTATACCACACTTTTTAAAAATATCTCACTATGGGGTTCAACAAGACAATTAAGTCAACCCATGGTTTTTGACCATTTTTTAATTTGGATGAATTTTGGTTACTGGTGTCCATAAATCTAGAAAATAGGTATGCATTTGAAACTACCTATGAATTAGTTTTATCATGTTTTAAACTTTATGTGTAGTGTAGGATACCTAGGTCATTATAATGATAATCAGACTAGAGATAATCATTTAGGCATAGTGAGAATGTGAACATGAGCCTTTCAATATTAGGGAATCCTATAATTGAAGGGTAGAAACCTAATATATATTTTTAAAATTTTCAATACTTAGATGATATAAATATTTAGATTTAGTATCTACATTCCTCCCTTTAATGTAGTAATACATAAGGATGAAATTACTAGTTGAAAGGAAATAAATGTGTACCTAGGTGTGTATAGCACACCTTACATTTTCTTAAGACAAATTTTAATGCCTTGATTGTGTATGACCTATATCCAAGAGCATGCTACAATTAAATTAATGCATATAATCTAAAATTTAAAATAATTTAAATGCTTAAAAAGGAAAGGAATACATGTGTGTTGATGTAACCATGTTGCCACTTAATGGCTTGGATTGGTAAATATGATTCCTTATGAAGCATTCAAGATAGATAAGGTTTAGACCTAAAGATTGCATATTTGAATATGAATATTAGAAGGTATTATCCCTCCAATCTAGTGTAAGGGTCAGTTGTGACATAGCCATTGAGATCATTATATCTCAATCACATAACTCAAGTTTGAATATATATAATCTAGTAAGAGAGAGTGATTTAATCAACCCATCCTATAAATATGGTGAAATTAGGTGATTTAATCACTCCAATCTATAAATATTATGATTTTTAATGATTTAATCACTTTCACCTATAAAATGAACCCATTTTTATAGTATAAAAGGCTCGATAACAGTATATATTGGTGTAATTAGTGCATCCTATTAAGTATTATAATTGGCAGAGTTTAATATTTTTGGTGAAATAATATGGAATATACACCTATAATATTTTTGATTTGGAGTATATGTGTTAAAGATCTAATTTTTTTATTTTAAATCTATGTAAAATTAATGTAGTGTATGGGATTCTGACCCAAGTGTATATCTAAATCATGGAAATGAACTAGATTTTTGTGAAAGTGTAAAGGTCAAGTATTTATGACATTCCCATATTGAAATTTAGAGATATTAAGTATATAAGTGTAGAGGTCATGTTTTTATGGCATGCCTCTACTACAATCTAGAAACTATGAAAATGTATAAGTGTTGAGGTCATGCCTTTATGACATACCCCTGCTATAATTCTTCCCATTTTGAGGTGAAAAATCTAGAATCTTAAAGGTACCTTACCTCAAAATTATAAGGTATTTTTATAATATATGTATGAATCATGTATCATATAGGGATAAGATGTCAAATCTGATATATCAATTAGGCTTGCCATATGTGATCACATCTAATCTTAAGATGCATGATAAATATCATGTCAATGTTTAGAGGGTAATAGTACAAGATCAATAACAAATCAATCACACCCATAAGTGCACTCAATGTAATAAAAATTAATGGTCCAAGGAGACATCAT
>JARHVA010001662.1:690000-832500 GCA_037957365.1 Torreya grandis | reverse complement strand
CATAAGCACAAATCATAGGTGCTTAATATTGAATATGTATACACAAATCATCTAAAGGGTATGTTGGAGGTGGAGGGGTGTGAGGAAGGAGATGTTAATTACCTTAATTTTAAACCAAAGGATGGGCCACCTTATTCCTTCAAAGAGTGATAACATAGTCTTGGTTAGAGGGATGGGATCTATCACTCTCTTTAGGGTTAAGAGGAGGAAGAGGTTACCCATTTTTAAATTTTAAAGCATACCCAAAATTAAGAACACTAAGGCTAAGAAAACAAGGAGAAAAAACATCACCTATACTATGCCCACACAAAAATCAGATATAGAAAAAAATAATCAGATCACATTGAGTTCAAAAAATGATTTAAACCTAAAATTAAATATGGTGAGGATACGCTTAAGAATATAGATAAGATTAATCACAAGGGTGATAAACTAGTCTATAGAATTCCAATTAATAAAAAAACTCAAATAAATAATATTTTGAGTTTATACAACTAATATTGCTAAAAATAGTAAAGTATAACTATTAAACGATATGAAAATAAATAATAAACAATGGTATGTAGTTGGATCACTATTTATAGGTAGATTTGGAATAGAAACAAGTGTAAAATATGTAGGATCAGTGTTCGAGATTACTCATCAGATTTAAAAGGTTACACTTTTGTGGCCACAGACACTACCTTTAGATCTAAACACTATATTCAATACCAATTTTTGAGTATGATGTAGGTGTATAATATGGAAGAATGACTAGATATTTATGTGACCAAATTCATTGTTCTAGGTTTTTTATCACCTTTCTTTTGATGTGTTCAAATCTAGGATACATTTTATCACTCTTCATTGATTGATCAAATGCTATCTCTTCACCAATGAAATGAGTTTGCTAAAAAATGGGTTAATGGGATCATGATGGCGAGATTCCATAAATAACCCTCTATTAATGGACACTTCCTACATATCTTATACTCCAAAAGGTACTTAGAATTATGTAGTTCTCCCCTATGTGAGGTAAAGTGTCTGTATATGGGTGGAATATACTATATGAAGTTGTATGTAATGATCTAGATTGTAATTTGACAAATATCTTACATGGGTTGATTTTTGAATGTTTTAGACCTATAATATGGTTGTTCCTATGTTTGATATGAAAATAGGGATGAACAGGGTAGAATACAGTGAGTGTGTAATTGATTAATTTAGATTTAGTAGGTGTTTGCTTGGTATTTTCTAGGTGAATATTGAGAAGGCTTAGACTTTTATTTATACCACACCTTTTGAAAATATCTCATATTAGGGTTCAATAATATAATTAGGTTGACCTATGGGTTTAAGTCATTTTTTAATTTAGATTGATTTTCTCTACTTGACATTAGATAAGGATATAAACACTACCATTGTCAGTAGTGTCCCTCTATGTCTGGTAGTTTCTGGAAGGATAGAAAATAAGTATGGATCTAAAACTGACAATGAATTATGCTTAAACTGACAATGAATGATGTTTATCTATTTTAAAGATTTTTGTGTAGTGTAAGAGACCTAGATCATCATAATGATATGTATCAAACTAATAGATAATCATTTAGGCATAGTGAATAAGTGAACGTGAGCATTTTGTCAATAGGGAGGTCTAAAACAGAAGAGTATAGACCTAATTGATATTTTTCAAATGAAAAATATTGAAAATATATAGATATTTAGATTTAGTATCTACAATTTCTATGTTTGGACACTAGAAAACATGGTTATCAACATTGATAGTTCCCAGACTCTTAGGCACTCCATAAAATTATCCCTATACTAGATTGAATCTTATAGATAAGCATCCATTTTGGTTATTGTTTCATGCCCAGATTTTTATTTGGTCAAATCTTTAACACACAAATCCTTGCATTACATTATTCAATAATATGAATCATATAAATAGAGGCATGATATCCTATTCACAAGGAGTCATCCACATTTAAATCCATATTACATGGTTAAGTTATTTATAAGAACTTATTACATACTTCAAATAATACATATCTACTAAAAAAATCAATAGATCAACCATTAATTCATGTGATTTATTAACCATGGTTAAGTCATAATTTGTTTTCTAATAGGCATCTTATATCATGTACTTTCCAATCCAATACCTAGCATACTATTTATTTTACTTGCATCAAAAATGTATCAATGACATGCACATACTCTTCCAAGATCTTAAGGATAGATTTAGATTCTTTGTGAATCCTTCATAATTTCACATTAATATGCTCAAGGTTTTGCATGGTTGCCCAATATTTCATGACCTTAGTTATTAGATTTTTGAATTGAAATTACATGAACATCACATGGCCACCTAATATGTGCTACACCAAAGTAGGGAAATCATCATCTATTATATTCCTATACCTGGAAAAAAAATCTTGGATGTTGTTATTATCCTATTGAAGCTTCTCCTTGTCCTTTCTAAACTAGATGAGTATTTAAGTGATAGAGGCAAGGAAATCACTTGCACCTTCAATATGTTTTTACATGAGAAGCTACACAACCTATATAATAACATGCTTGGATATGATTGATAGAGTAAGCTAGGTTTATAGAGATAAATACTTTGTTTTTTTCTATCACATTTGTGCCATAGGAATCATAAAGGTTGTAAATATAGTGGTTGGATATTGGATGTTTAACCACTAGGACATCACTGCATCATTTATGCCTTTTGAAACTTCCTCTCACAAGCTGGAATTTTCCTAATCAAATCTCATTTTAGTGACTTCATGTTTAGATTATTATCTAGTTGGATTTGTATTTGACCCATTATCTTGCTACATTAGTTCTTTTATAACTTGGATTAATTTTCCCTTTGTTGTGCCTATAGTTTCATGTGAAATTTTGGATCAGAGTGCCTCTTCCTCATTTTTATTTGTCTTATTACTCATTCATTTCTTATTCTTCTTTCTACTTCTTTTCTTCAACTTATTTCAACTTCACATCCTCTTTTTCCTTGTACCTTTTAGATTTTTCACTTTTAGTATTTTTTTAACTTATTTCTCCATCACAACCCTTTTTTTGGATTCCTATTACTTGTGAAAGTCCTCCATTTTTATTTCTTCAACCTCATTGGCTACTTGTTCCACCTCATCCTTATTTATATCTTCTTATTTTTACTATATGTATTTATCCTTCATCAATTTTTTGGTTGGATACTTTTATTTCTCCAGTATTATTTTTCTTTTGTATCCTTCTCTACTTATTTTTCCACATTTATGCATGATACTACAATATTTTTTATTGGTTTTTACTCAATTGTTATTTTTTTTTGAGGTTTATATATATATGTGTGTTTTAATAGGTTATTTATCTACTCAAATGTCCACCAAAAATAAACTAGATATGTGTCCCATAGTCTATTGTGAGATGACCACTTGTGGGATGAAAGACACATATGGAGAGGTCCATCATGTAGTTTTAGGATAATAGGGTGATAATTACCTAATTTAATGAGGGGATGATGGAGGGTTTGATTGTGGAGTAGATGGTGGAGTGGATTGTTTGGAAGGTGTTGTCTGTTGTCTTCACATAATAAACTTAAAGCATGTTATTGGTGGAATCAAACATTTATTTGTGTGTTCCCTCTTTAGAAGAAGAATATTTCCCTAGTAAATGAATCTTATTTTAACTCCTTGATGTTATCATTGGTACTAAAAATGTTTATATTTACCCTATAATGTTTGGATGTGATCACGTATCTCCCAATGTGTGTGATTTTTTTACCAATGAATTGAATGAACTTACTAACATGTTGCCATATTATTTGTATTTTTGTAGCATGAGTGGTGTGGTTTCACCATTTTATTTGCATTTCACCCCTATTTTTTGTTACATATTTATATTTATATCCTTTGTGAGTGTGTTGAATTGCACTTGTGCTTGTGAACTAGAAGCCTCCCTTGGCCCTACACCTTGTTTTTTATTCTTCTACAAATATGTCCACATTGATAGAAATTAGTAGAAGTGGGATTTAAATGATGTGGACATGTGTAAATACATTATAAACTTATATTATTCACATGACCTTAAAAAATACCATTAATTTTCTTATTGTTAATTGTAGGGAACATTTACAACTTCCTCAGTCAATAATTTATGAATGTCCTCTAGTGTGACACCTAGTGTGTTTAGATCAAATTTTAATATTATGGTGGGAATATAAGATTCATTCAACCATGATGTCTATTTTTTTTTCTTATTGGGAAATTTATATCTTGGTTTCATGATTGGTTCCTTATGTCTCACTAGTATCTCCTATTATCTAGAGGCTAATGGTCATGGGATACTTCTGGAAGTGAGACTCCTTGTTAGATTGATTACAGTGGTTGGATATTTTATGGGTCCGTGTTTTATTTTTTTATGAATTATTCCCACACTTGCACCATATTGATGAATAATGGAAGGGGAATTTTTGGTTGCATGGGAATATCATCTATGCATACCATGACACCATCATGTAGATTAATCACTAATGTGATAAGGAATAGATAATCCATAATATTATGGGCACATGTACATTGGTTGTGATTAGAATATAAATTTTTAGTATCCATCTCCCTAAATTTCACAACTTATAGTAGGGGTTTCCTAACCTTGGCCATACCAAACTGGTAAAGGATTGGTCTGGCCAATTTTTTTGCTAAAATACACTTTCCCATAGGGGGACCTCCATTTTATGAAATAGACCATAAAAAAATAGTATTTAAAGGGATTTGATTTACCATACATGACATTTTACATAACTTTCTAATTTATGATTATTGGAACTTTATCTAGTTGAATTCCTCACCTGGTTGCACCATTTGTTGATACCCCATTTTTTACTTACTTAGACCCCTTGATGGTCTACCAATATATATTCATAATGAATTATTCCAACATGTGCACAAAATAATTTGTGACTTGCTTGATAAGGACACCTCTTGTCAACCTTGTGTATCTCTACTCAGTCTCCTAGTATAAGGATATATTTTTTAACTTGTAAGGTGTGATAGATTCCCCATTGATTTTAGTCTTGATGTGTGTGCAAACATCATAAAATAAATGTGAATGATAACCTATGTGGAGAAATGAATATATTATTAGATATATCAACTAAAAATTATCATAATCAATTTTTAATTCTACCTAAATGTAGGTTGGTTGATTATTTTCTCTATATTAGACCCTCATAATGGATGAGGGAGGGTGACAACTCTATGTGTTAGCCTAGATTCCCTTTTGGTTATGGATATGAAAACCACTCTTTATTTTAAAAATTGATGGAATCAAATAGTTTTTTTATCATTCTATTAGTATTTTTATAATGGCATCCTGATTTTCATCTCCTCCTTCTCGGCATCACTAAGAGTAACAATGACTAAATTGGTGCCTATTTTTATCCTATGTATGTTTATTTCCTCTTTTATTTCACGTTGTTAGGTGTTTTTCCAAACTCTCACTCTTTTTGATATAATTTATGCTTGGTAGAGAGGACATAATTTAAATTCATGTTATAATTAAAGATTGATTTTCTTTTACCCCTCTCCCTTTTATTAAAAACTTGTGCCAACTTATGTAGATATGTTAAGCCAATTCACATGTAAATTTGTATGTGCCTTAACTATGTTATCCATAGTTGAATTGATGCATACCTATTTTTAAAAAAAATATTTATTGATTCATGTAAAGAGACATGTTGTTATTTTATTTTCAAATACTCTTCACTTTTAGAATTTAACTACTCAATCAAATTAATTTCTTTTTAAAATCTACGTGGAATTATTTGTCTTATTTAACAATGGCATTTATGATTTTTGTTGTCAGTTATCCTTTATATATTTTATCCTATTTTTTTCTTAGTTTCTCACACATAATTCCCACTCTTATATTATTTTAAATGTTTCCTTAGAGACCTATCATGAAATTGAACCATCTATGTCATTGATTATATATAACATGTCTCTTCACTAACATTGTTTCCATTTCTATTTTTTTGAAGTTGCATTTTAATTTTTATATAATCTACTACTACACTATGCTAACACACATTTGAAAATGAAAAATATAAGTAAAATCCTAATCTAACTATGTTATATGGCACTTATTTATGCATTGCATCCTATTTAACTCATTTGTAATAGGGATTAAATGTATTTCCATTTATCATTATTGGAATTATATTGTCATGTAGATCCCAAAACATGATTTTTCCTTGCCCTATTATATGGTGGATCATATAGGGGCCCTTCCATAAAATTTTCAACTTCACTAGGTTTTCTTTGAAGCTTATTTCATATAATAGGACTATTTTCTCTTTTTGGAATTCTTTGGATCACTCATTATGATTGTACCATGCATTCTCACTGCACTTAAGCACTTCCTTATTCTATTTTTCAATTTAAAATTTTCATTCCATGTGAGTTAATTAAATCAATAAATTATAAAAGGAAACTTTATCTCCAAGTTATGTGAAAAAATTATTTCACAAGATGGGTAAGATATACTCTGTATGCATGGAAACTTCCATTCCATAAACTAGTTAGAACATGGTTTACCTCATTGCATAATTGTGTTTAGTTCTATATGCCCACAAAATTATTGGAATGTATTATACCTAGTCATTTTTCTAAATGTTTCATATTTTAATGATCATTTTCTCTAGTACCTTGTTGGATGAATTTTATTTTCTATTAGCTTGGTGATGATATAATGTTATGTTTTGGTGCAATATCATAATTTATATTATGATTTTTATGGTATTATTAAAAAATGCATGGCCCTATTACTTATTATCCTTTATGGGAACCCAACACATGTTATAATATTTTCATATAATAACTTTGTATCATATTTTAGACCAAAGCTTTGAGTCATAGCTATCTCAAGCCACTTGGTGAGATATTATGTCACAGGTATGATGTCTCTAGCATTTGAGCACTTGGGCATTTGTTTGATAGGCCCTAAGAATTTGATCCCCCATTAATCAAATGGATATTAGAAATAACTATATTTATGGGCATTTCATCCCTTTGGATTGGTTTATTGGTGCATTGGCAAACATAACATTTTTTTTCAACTCTGTGTGAATCTTAAAAGACCATAGCCCACAACAACCCACTTTGTATAACCTTCCACATAGTAAATTCATGTATGATTTTCCCTCATGTTACCCCATGATAGGTTTCCTCTAACATGTATAGTTGTTCATGCCAAAAATATACTCTATGAAGGATGTTTTTACATAAATTTTATATATATCCATTGATTATACTCAAGGTAAAGGCCCTTATAACTATTTTTTTCTTATCTCACTTTTTATAGTGCTCTAGAAATGCACCATGCTACAAATTTTTTATTCATACCATTTTTTTGGAATCACACTTATGCTAAATAGATATACATATGGGGAATCATCTTGAAATTTTTTTTTCTCACCACATGTTTTTATGTGATTGATATGATCTGTACCTACATTATGTTTCAAAAACATTTGGGTTTATGTGAAATATTTCATCAACCAAAAATATGATAGTTTATAAAATTTATCTAAATTTTGTTTGTTTCAAGTGTCTTTTTGTATATATGTCTTTGTTTTAAGTTTGTACAAGTATTCTATGTTGTAAAAACTTTCTTTGTGTATTTCACACCACCTTTAAGTGTGCATGTGTCTTATTTAATTTTATGATGCCTAAAAACACATATGCATACATATGTAATGTTTTCCACATTTTTCATTATGCATAGTTGTATTTAATATTTGTATAATTAATATTATGGGGCTTTGCATAATATATGATGTTATTTTTTACAAGAATAGTATTTTAGAGATTTGCACTCTTTTCTTTAGTATTTGATATTTTATAATACATCATAGTTTTCAATATTTCTCGTAGAATGAGCAAAGTGGATGATATTTATTAAAGGAGTTTGTTCTTCACTTTACAAGCTATGTGATGATTATTGGACATGTGAAATAATATTCAATAGTGTCCTTTATCAGACATGAGGATCATAGTGTAAAGGCATTCAATTCATTTATTCATTATGAAATCATACAACTTAGACTTGAAATATTGTGACATTTGTGTGAATTTATTTATGTCACACACCAAAAAATCCAAACCAAAAATTATAAAATTTTGAGTTGTGAACTATTTTACTAGAAAGTGCATTATTAACATCATTAATTATAATAGGGTGGATGGGATTCCACATTAAACTAGTTTTATTTTATATTTTATCAAAATTACAAACATGAATGCATGTGAACCTCAAACATTCCAAAATAGTTGACATATTTAAATATTTAAATATGGTTAAGCATATTATCATTATCTAGTATACATAAAAATATGAATCAAGATACATCATAAAATAGAAAACATTATGAAAGAAAACATATTGTAAATATGATTTATTATTTTCTTTTATTTTCAAAGAGATAAATGTGATTGCCACATGAACTCTTTGTGTTTCCATGTAGATAAGTAATCCAGGATTCATCACAAATTATTATCATGAATGTATAAATAATTCATAATTAAAAATTATTAATTTTATTTCCAAATGAAGATAGTTTAAATTTTGATAATAAATAAATTTTAATTGCTAGATAATAACCTTTTTGTGCTTAATTAAGTTAACGTTTATGTTTTATTCTTAAATGATTATAGAATTATTTTGTAAAGGAGAAATGATTAAGCTATCAAAACTCAATGATTAATATTAACAATATGTATTTTAAATTCTCATGTTTTAGACACTAAAATTTAATTATTAATTTCTTAACAATTTTTAAACTTGACACCATTACCTTACTTGGTCTATTTATCATTTCACTAGTTGTCAATATATACGGGAGTAAACATCATTTAGACATCCATATTTTACTTTTAAGTTCCTATAAAACCATTTTCATTTGTCTTAATCCTTTTGGACATGACCAATCTAGGTTAGATAAGACCACACTAGACCTTATCCATTTGGATCATCTTATCCCATGTGCTCCAATGGTGAGTTTTTAAATTTAATATGTTGCGATTAACCAAAATTCACCCCTTAACCCCCTCAATTTTAAAAATATTAGTTAAAAAAATTATTCCAAAGATTCATCTATTTTATCACATCAAGGATATTCAATACAACATCTTGGATCTATCTTGAAATCACATGGAAAAATACTACTACACATTGAGAAAAAGAGAACTATTTATTGCAATTCCAATTCATAATAATTCTAATAGTCATAAAATAAGTCTAAATATATTTTATTTTAGGTTAAGATTACTAATTTTCAAGCATCTAAAATAATCTATCTAGTTGAATTCATCTAGAAAAAGTTAAGATTCACACACTCACTCTAGAAAGGAAAACTACATTGGCATTGGGCCAATTTGGGATTTGTAGGTATAAATCTAGTTATGTGATTTTTCAAAGGGTAGCTCAATTATTATGCTAAACGTATTTCCTCATTTTTTAGTTTTAAATCTATTTGTTTTATCATGTAGGAGCTAAGGTTTTATGATTTTTAGTTCTTCCACATGGTAAATCAACACATAAATGAAATTAGTAAACCCTCATAGATAGGTTCATACATCCAAATCAAAAATTAATTGCAAAAGTCAATCAAGATGCAATTTTAGTCAATATACAATGTCAAAATGCATCTTTATATTCCTAGTGTAGCTCTTTATTTTTGGCATTGATTATCATTATGAACTATGCATCAATCAGTTTTATAGACATCATGGTATGAGTGGTCCCACCTAAATACTCAACATCATTATATGATGTTAAACACATAATTTAGTTTCCACATAGCTCAAAATATATCATAAATTCCTAGGTTCCCTTATTTATACCATGGGAAGCCAATTTTATCCATTTGATTTGTGGTGCACTTGAGAGGAGAATATCACCCAAGGAATTTACTCTAACTGCACCTTTAGAAATGGTGTTAGTGGACTACATGCATGGTTTTAACTCTATAATTAATGATACAAAACATTGGTATGACTCTAAGAAATTAACAAAAAAGTATATTTGAGATCCCGCATGATCATTCAAACACTTTCCTAGATCACCCTTATACCTTGATTTTTTATTGTATTGTAATATGATTGTAAAATTTAATTATTGTGTCTTCTTTTAATTTTCAACATCTTATTAATTATTTTATTACATGGTTTAAACACAAACTTAAACAAGAGGATAAAATATACAATTTACAATATAAATCCATCTCACCTTCAAATGGTTGCACTACCACATCACCTTACTATTCAGCTACACTATAATCACCTTCCAAAGTAGTTTTACCTTTTAAATTTAGTTTCATTTTTAGTTGTTATGCATCATATGTAATTTGAATTAGTTCAAATTTTTATTTTATTATATCACATTTATCAAAATTAAGGTAAAACATATTGGTGAACCTATATATTATTTTGAACATCTTCAAGCCCTATTTTCCATTAGGGTTTATTTCCTTATTTTTAGGATTTAATATTTTTGTCTTAGGGTTTTAGTTTTTATTTTTGATTTACCAATTCAAAATTAATAAATATGTTCACCTTTGGCTCTATCCTTTTGCATTTTTTTCATGATTTCATTCCATCTCATCCAAGAAGGCTAGTTCCCTTGTTCATCTAAGTTGAAGTGTAGATTAAGTGGTGTACATATTTAGCATACTCAAATTACTTTGGTTCCATCTAAAATGGTTGAAATAAATGCAATAAATTTTAATTCTTATTATTCATATTTTAAAAGTTGCGATTTTTAATGAATATGATTTAACCTTTTAGAGTTTTTACAATGAAATTCCTATGGTTGGTTAAAGGGTTGAGATGTCTAAATATGTTAAATAAATATTAAATAATTAAGTACTAATTTATTATGATTTTGACCTTCTTTGAATTTCTATAAATATCAATAAATAGGAATAAATAGAGATTTATCTTAAAATTGACTATCACAGATGATCTAAGTTCTTAAATTTAAGATTTGGGTAGTATTATATGTCATCAATAGGATTCATGTATTTGTCTATTCATTAGATAATAACACCTAGTTTGGATAATAGTTTCATCTATGTGTATTGGCCTCAATGTGGCACTAATTTCACCTTTACAAGATTTTTCTTATTTTTAGGGAGCATCTTAGCATGTGTATGTATGTTTTATTATTGTGTGACCAAAACATTAAGCTCTGTATTATACCTAAAAAACTTGATTTGATGTGCAAACCCTAATCCCCTTAAAATTATGGAATAATCAATAATTTTGTGTATCTTAGTAGAATGGAATAGACATCCTCAACATATTTTTATCTCTATAATTGCCTACATACCAATACTCCAAGGAGGGATCAAGGCTAATGTAGTTCTCCCCACTAGTTCTTGATATATGTGCAAGTGAATGCTAGAATGAGAGTGGCCTTATATGCCTTAAATGTGATTGAGATTTGAAATGCTTGAAAAATGGACTTATGGATACTTTATATGGTAGTGTATAGAAATTAGGGTAGAATAGGGATCAAATACATTAATTTTTCACAACTTTGTCTTTGGTTTGAGTAACTTTTGCATCTATTTTCAATGTAATCAAAAGAGATGGACTAGACTTATACTTATAGGGTTTTATTTCTCAAGGATAATAAAATTATCTTAATCCAACCTTACGAGGGGCACACATTTGAAAAAATATCTTTTGGGAAGAGATAGGGCTAAGGATAGTAATGACCAGTTGGGGACACTAACACCATGTGGATGTAGTGTCCTTAATGTGGCGCTAATGTCCTTTTGGTAGACTGCTAATAAATTTAGATTATGGTCTGAGATGAAATTTATGGGAATATGTTATGACTAGATGTAGGTGATTATGGTTTACTAAATGACTATAAATCTAAGTCTAATGCTCAAGGATAGGTCTATGGCTAACCTAGGAATAGGTTAACTCAAGTGACACTCTTAGCATCTAATTTCCACTTTTAGGTGATTACATTTCCTCCCCTTTATGTTAGTAATGTATAAAAATAGAATGAATAGTATAAAGGAAAAAGAATCATACATGAACTTACCTTGGAAGTGAAGCCCATGTAACTAAATTTGAGTATGTAAAATATGGGTCTACATATGTGGAACATGATCCAAATCAATATCCTACAATGAAACATGCAAAAATCAATCCTTACTTAAGAGATGATCAAAAGAAAAAGACTATGTTAAAATGAAATAATTGAGTAAAATTGAGTAAAGGGATAGGAAAGGAATGAACACACCTTATTGGGTATGCAAACTAATGTATAGACTTGGTGACAAAGTATGTGTGTGAATGTACATAGTGATCATATCATTAAATAGCTTAAACTGAGCTGATGGCTTGCTCAATCCTTATATGGGTGGATTAAGAACATAATTTTGTTTTGACTCCATCATTTCTCACCCCTACTTGGTTAATCTTGATCTCTATGAATAGATTAGATAATACTATAAGTGTGTTAAACCCTCTCATATAAGTTGATCAAAAACTCAAGAAGGCCATGAATACATCATTTCTCCCTATGTGAAGTAGATGCATCTATAACTATACTACGCAAAGTGATGAAATTATCTAACTAAGTAATCTAATTATATATTCAGCTCTACAACCACTTGAGTATATTAGGTAGATCTAGGCCACTCAATAATTCCAACCACTATAGATGGAGTAAAGCATGAATATGATGAGAAATTGTAATGTTATATCAAGTTCATATAGTGTAGATAATGACATGGAGTTTTCCATTCCATCTGATCAACCTATCTAAAGCTGAGTATATGGAAAGTATGTGCCATGCACGTGCCCCTAATATGGTATTTGAGTATACTAAATTTGAATCAAGTATGTAATAGCTAAACCTTTGTAATTTATTTAAATGTATGAGTGATCATACTATGCATGTGCCCCCAAATCTAGGCCACGGGTATGAATTTGAGTTAAATATGAACATAACTACCAAACTTATGATTATATCTATGAAAATATATAATGTACCTAGTGTACTAGTCTAAATGACTCAGACTATCCTAAAGGTGGGGTTACTAGAGAGTAGCACCCTATAGTGGATAGTAGTGCACTTTGGCACTAGTGTCTAAATTTGGGTGCTAATGACTACCTAGTCTAATTTATATGTGATTTAAACTAACTACTAAGTCTTTATTCTATTTTGTATCTACCTTGAGTCTAATATCTAAAATTGAACCTATGTGTTGAAATGTATCTATGAAAAGCAATGTAGGATCATGATCTTTGTGACAAACCTTGTGAATTCCCCATATTTTAAGGGTAGTTATGAAATGTATGGAATAACTACCCTCTAAAAATTATCTCTTTAAAATGTGTTTGCTAGAGCATGTGCATGATATTCCAATATATTGTAAAATATAACATTAGAATGTAAATTTATATGAGCATAAGTAGGAAATATAAGATGTATGTTATAATCTAGCATTGCATAAGGGTGTCAAGATAGATGTAAGCAATGTAAATCTAAGTAACTACCTAGGGGGATGGGACATGATGTCTATCAAGGCTCCCAAGTAAGAAGGGTAGATAAATGAGGTCACTTATGGCATCAAAAAATGGTGTGTGTGTGTGTAACAAGAAAATACAAGTGTTATGATATAGAAACATATAAAAAATTAAACATACAAGCACATGAGGCACATAAAAGGTAGGCCAAGGGGCCACAATACAAGGGACATGGGCACATGTCACTTAATTTGAGAATGAACACATACAAGGACATGTTCAAATGTCCACATATTCAAACAAAAAGCAATTTGGTGTGGATCCATAGAGAAGGACATGTTTAAATGTCCACATATAAAAGCATGAAATAGAATACATAAGGGACATGGGCACATGTCTAAGGCACACAAATAGATAAGTGGCATAGAATCCAAAGAATAATGGCATATTCAAATTCCCTCAAAGATGGAAGAAGTATATGAAACACAATCAAGTCTAATCTAGGAACTAAAAATGAAAGCATGTATAACTATGTAATACAAATCTATGTATATGCTTGGGTGCATATCTACTGAGTCTAACTAGTTATAGCTAGTAAAAAATATAATAAATGAATATTAATGATCAATATCAAGATAATTCAATGCATAAACTAGAATGTATAGTATGTAGATAAAACCTGGTTGTAGTAACTATGTATGAGATGCCCCCAAGTGGGTGGATGTATCAATGTGTAAAGTTGGATCAATGTAAATACCCCCAATGGGTAAATGATGTCTAGTTTAGATCAGTGTAATGGACCAAATTCTTATCTAGAATCTGTAATCACTCAACAAGAACAAGTGAATCATATGTGTATGATAAAATAGACTCTACTGGGATATCTAGCAATATGTAATATCTGACATGTAGTATAAATATAAACATATCAATGCATACAATCTATAAATTTTTGTGTTTTTGAAATATTATGTTAATTTTTTGTTTTCTGAGTATAAGCTATTCACAATCACATGAAAATAAACTATGTACAAGGATCAATATAAAATTCATTATGTAAAATGGTAGGAACCATACTAGCCAATGAGTCTCATGAGAGACTCACTATCATTATGACTTTCTTTAAAAATAAGAATGATAAGCTCTCATGTAGTGTGATTTCTCTATTATAGTTGCATGCTGTTTCAGTAGGATTATGTGTATTATTCCTTATTATAATCATAATATTATTCCACATTAGAATAATAATAACCTGGTGTGCTGGAGGAAATTACCTCATATTATGGAGTTGACCATTCTGAATTGTGATTTGGCATATTGATTGTGATTTTGCCCTTTGACACTATGCTTGTTGTATAAATATGGTGTTGTTGAGGCTATTTTACTAGAAATCCCTGTTTGAGAATGCTTGTTGGTTGAACATGATTTTGATTATATAACTTAGAATCTATCTCTTTCTATAACATTTCCTATGTATCTAGATATTTTTCCTTGATAAACTGTGTTTATGAATGATTTTCCATAGGATGTTCAATGAATCCCAAACCTCATTGACCAATATTATCAACTGGTAGAATAGGAGTAGTGATGCCTTGAGCCTACTTTCCCAATCCTTGACCATGATAATCATATTTTTGTAGATATTTTTGGCCAAACCCATACCAAATTAGATGTTGAGCCTATTTTTGGAGGGGTAAATGTACTTGATTTATCTGTGCTTGTTTTACTTTTTCTTAATCTGATTGTTCTTTTTGAACCTTGTGTTGTTTTGAGTTATGCTTTGGTAGCCATTTTTGTACTATTTATGAATGTGACCCTTTTTGAATTGGTATATGTGCCATTTTATGTGTGGATGATGTGTCACTATCTGAGTCATATGTGTCCATTATCTATTTTATTTTCATTTTCAATGTTAAACATGAATTAGTGTGGTGCCCATGCATTCTATGATATGCACAAAAATATTTGGATCTCCTCATTAGGTGTAGAGGAGGTAGGTTGATCAATTTAGTTTTAATAATATCCCTTAGTGTCTCACTTTAAATTTTATTGAATTTGAATTATTTTTGAATCACTAGTTGTAGATGTACTTTGTAATGATTTTGAGTTCTGATATGTAATATTATTTTCCAAAAGTTGTTTAGTTAAACATGTATAAACATGATTTAAACTATTATGTCATGGATGACCTTATATTGTAAATTATTTTCCCAATATTTTAATATATTCAAGTAATAGTTTATTATAATTTTGTAAACCTACAATTATCTTTCTCATATTGATAATTTTATCCCTTAGAGTCTCACAAGTGCAAGCCCTTTCTATTTTAGTTTGAACATGTAGGCACACACCCAGTAGGGAAGAGGTGTGAATAGGATAAGTAGTGGGATTAGTGAAATTGGTATAGGCTACCTCATATCATGGAGGAATGATAGAATGGACTTGGTTAGAGGGAAAGTACCTATCATCCTTATAGAGATGAGGAGGAGAAGGAGGTTCTTTCATGTGCATAAGATATAACACTAAAACTTGAAACATAGTTGTTAGCTTATGTGTTAAATGCTTTATGTGTGTATGGATTTGCTTGTTAATGTAATTCCACATAGGATAAAGATAATATGATATGAAATATGTGAGATATTGCATTTGATAATAAGCATCATCTATACATGCAATAATGTCCTTTCTAAGTTCATTCTGAATTAAAGGGAAAAAATATGCTAATGAAAGTATGAAACTTTACAACAAAAAGTAATTGATTTCTTATATCAATATTATGATGATTAGAAGATATACAAATCTAAAATATGAGTATAGATAAAAAGGATACAAACCCTAAGTGTGTCTAGGGTTAAGTTTTTTAAAGCTAGGTTTTTTTATAATAATTTAAATTATATGTAAAATAAATTGAAACCTTAATATAAAATTGGTTTAATTTAGCTAGGTTGTCTTAATAAAATTAAAAAAAAATTGAAGTATTCAACCCTAAATTTATTGCACAAAATTTATATTAATGCAAGCTAGGATATTAGTGCCTAGTTGGGGACACTAATGCCATGTGGTTGTAGTTTCCCAAATGTGCTAATGTCCTTTTGGTAGACTACTAAGCAATTTGGATTAGGGTCTAAGATGGCAATTTTGGGACTATGTTATGACTAGATTTAGGTGACTATGGTTTATTGAATGACTAGAAAGGTAAGTCTAATGCTCAAGGATAGGTCTATGGCTAGCCTAGGGACATGTTAACTCAAAAAATACTCTTAACATCTAATTACCACTTTTAGGTGTTAAAAAAATATGTACAAACATAAAATTATGTTGAAATGTCTAATTGAAAAATATTTAACCCTAATATTGATTAAGATATTTTAATTAATATAATTCATATATAAAACTATATAATAACTTAGATATTTAGAGATGACATTCAAACATACATCTGAATGTAAAATACTAAAACTTATTGTAATGATTCAACAAGTTGAATATACTAAATATAATAAGTACAACAAATAGATGATCACTTAAATTTTATAGATGATTTTAAAACTATGACTATATTTTATAAGTGTAAATTAGTATAAATCAACCCTGTGGTTTGTTCAATTATGAAATTAATTCATTGTCTATGCATGGTTGGTTTTGCCAGATTCAATCAATATCTCTAGCTGATACTAACTTATGTTGGTCATTACTAACATACATGAAAATTAGGAACTATGAGCATACAATCACTTTTGCCTATCTATTTATGCTTTATATTATTGATTTTGAACCATGATAATGTGTGCATCCCTATAAATCCATTTTTCTTACCTTAAAACCTTAGGTGTGCTTGTGAGGGCTAGAAACCTACAAAATTTGAGAAAGTATAATAGGTTGAGATAACCAAAATCACCCCCATTTTATGATTTAATTATTTCTATGTATCTTATACTCTAACTAAGTAAATTAACCCACACATAGTTCTCCCACTTAGTGTAATTATGTAATTATGTAATTATGCCCCTATTTAACCCTTTTTAGAAAATATATGGTATTACGGGTTAAGGGGGTAGAATAACCTATACACAAGGATGGATACAATTATTCTAAATTAGGGAAATTAATTTAAAACTCAAACAAATAAATATTATAAATTAAAATACTAATATGTGCTAAATTTATAAAGTACCAAATTTGAAAGATGTTTTATTGATTATAATGCCAAGGAGAAATGATACTTAGAAAGATTTATAATGTGTGGTCATATTTGAGTTTTATATAGGTATAAGTGTTAAAAAATAAGATTATGATACATACATCAAGTTATATAAATGATGCTTTTCAATTTGTGGATACTACCATCGACTCTATTATCCATTTTATGATGTTAATGTCCAATATGGAATATGTGCTAGATTGTAATGTGACCAAATTCAATGTTATGGATTTTTTATCTCCTTTCTGAAGATGTATTCAAATATAGAATACATGTTTTATATATATTCTTATGGATTAAACCCTATCTCTTTACCCTTGGGATGTGTTTGTAGAAAATGGGTTAGTGGGCCCATAGTGTCAACCTAACCTCAAACACCCCTCTATCTATGAGTGTTACCTACATAGCTAATACTCCATGGAGGGCCTAAGAATTATGTATTTTTCCTTTGTGTGTGGTATTGTGTGTGATTAATGGTGTAATATGCTATATTTAGATGCATACAATGATCTATATTGTAACTTGACAAATACTACTCATGGGTTTCTCTTTGAATTCTTTAGACCTTTTTTATGGTTTCTCTTATGACTAATAAAGAAATAGGGATGAATAGGGTATAATAACTTGGTTATGTGATTGATTTAATGAACCTTTGTAGGTGTTTTATTAGTATTTGATAGATGATTAATGAGAAGGGTTATACTTATATTTATACTACACCTTTTAAAAATATCTCATGGTAAAGTTAAATAAGACAAATAAGCCAACCCATAGGTTTCAAATAACTTACAATTTGGATGATTTTAGGTGACTAGACACTAGATAAGGATATGGACACTAGCATCAATGCTAGTGTCCCTTTGAAGTTGATAGTGTCTATAAGGTTAAAAAATAGGTATAAATTCTTAACTGATAGTGAAGGATATATATCAAGTTTTAAGCTTTCTATAGTGTATAAGTGGTCTAGGTCATTAAAATCTTAAGATTCATAACATATTATAACCATTTAGGCAAAGTGAAATGGTGAATGTAAGCCTTTTGATAGTGATAAGGTCAAAAAGTATATGGTATGTCTTTGATTGGTATTTATCAAATGTACAAGGTTGAGGTGATATAAATATTTAGTTTTAGTATCTACGTTTCCCCCACCCCTCTTTAATTTAGTAATGCATAAGGATTAAATTACTAGGTTAGTTGTTATTTTTGGTCTGATTTGTTATTTAATGGTTGTGTAATCACTTAAAAGTGGTACTTAAGTGCTAAGAGTATTAATTGAGACTACCTATCCCTGGCTTAGACCTAGACTTGTCCTAGATATTATTATCACATTTTTCCAACTTTTGTGTGGGATATAAGCATCCCTAGTCATCTCAAACACAATCCCAAACCCTCATTTATCAATCCTAGCCCTTCTTACCCAGTATTATTCTAGTTGGATAATAATGCTAGATTAAGGACATTAAAGCCACATGGTGTTAGTGCCCCCAACGTATGTCATTTACCCTAGATTTTTTGAATGGATATATTTTCAAAAGTAAAAGCTTCCTAAGGTCAGTTTAGACATCTTTTATTATTTGCACAAGCAACCAAACATTATAAATACATCAATTTTATCTCTATATCTACTAGATGGAAATCAAATGAAAAATACCTATTCAAACTTGAAACAAATTGATCAAAATTAAGGTTATATATCCCTATTTTTCCCCACTTATACATAGTAATATCTAAAACAACCCTAAGCTCAAATTTCCTAGATTTCCAATCTCAATCACACTCAAGGAACTTAAGGCCACTATCACACTAGCATCACTTACATTTTCACTAGCACTTAGGTGGGGATAACTACATCAATATTTATGCCTCCTTAAAGTATTGGTATGTAGGCAACTCTTTTCATTGTGGGGTGTTGAGGATGTCTAGTCTATCCTACTAATGAACACACTTTTCATCTCATACCCTAATTACAAGGAGGATTAGGGTTTACATCATAAATAAATAATTATAGGTACAGTAGAAATTTATAGAATTCATATGCAAAAGAACAAACCCTATAAATCTAAACACATGCACCAAGAAGTTCAAGATAGTCTTGCACAAAGGACACTAGAGCCACATGGTTCTACTATCCAAATTTGGTTCTACTATCTTAGAAGGGTTTGAAATAGGAATATATTTGATGACACTTAGACCTATTTCCATCTTTAGTTTCATACACTAATATCATTTATATCAGGGGTTTTCTAGATAAGTCTTTATTTGTACTATTTATTACTATTTTTAGAAAAATCAAAGCTAGTCAATTCTATAATAAATTAGTGGAAATATTTTATGCATATTATTTCCCTAATTTAGTATACTCAACCCTTTAATAAAACATATAATTTACATAATATGAACCATAAAAGGTTAAAACATTTTGTGAACTTGACTTACTTTGGACATTCCTCAAACCCTAACCCTGGATGCTCTTAGGGTTTCTATCCTTTTTGTGTCTATGCTTAGAGTTTAGTTATAAAATTTCAGATTTGTTTCAATATTTGTTTTTTTAAATCTTTCTTAGATTAAAATTCTTTAAATTTTCAAAATATAAAACCACTTATTTTCATACTTGCCAAACTACAATGGTAGAATGCAATAATAGATTTGACGAGATTGATAATAAATAATTTCAATATTTTTTTGTCAAAACATGTGGATATGCAAGATGACCTCATCACTCTTATTTAGGAAGAACTCCAAAAATAAAATAATGGTCAATCTTCAACTCCCCAAGCTAATAACATTGTTACACCTATAGTGGGTCCAACTCAACTAGCATAACCTATAATTATAATTTAATAACCTTCAGTGACAAACACACCTATTATGGCTAGTTCCTCCACTCTAGATGTATAATACCTTATGCATGAGTTTTATAATACCTTATGCATGAGTTTTATACTCTACAAGCTAAGGTGTTACATATTAATAAGATAGATACTAGGCCATCACATGCATTGGATTCCAATATTCTCTTACATATACATTTGACAAACCACATAGAGGTAATTCCCTTGCCATCTAGATTTTTGGAACTTAAGCTTACATTATATGATGTTAAGGGTGACCCAGAACACCATATCTGATATTTCATGTAGCATGTTTAAACTATGTGTCTAATGATTGGCTTCTCACAAAGTTGTTTCCACACAATTTAAAGGATTATGCCTTATAATGGTTTTATGACTTGTCAAATCAATCTATCACATCATTTAATCCTTTGGCATACATGTTTTTAGCACACTTATCCATTAATATCAATAAAAATATATCATATGCTCAAGTTTCACAGTTGAAACAAAATTCAAATGAACCCATCATAAAATACATCATATGATACAAGACTATATTAGTTAAATTTATTATCCCCATGGTAGACAAAGAGCTCTAGGACATCTTCAAACAAAATCTTTTACCAATATTACACAAATTTATCTTGTTTAAGAAGTTTCTAACATTCACAAATTGTGCCACGTAATAAAGGAAAGGGAGGTCAAACTTTTATCAATGGAAAAAATAAAATATACCAATGAATTAGAATCAATTGTTAAGAGTTAAACTAAGCCTCCATACAAGGTAAGGTCCACTGAGAAAAAAAATTATCAAAAGACCATAGTTAACACATCTTACAATCCATCTCCACACTTAGTTTCATCCACTCTTTAGCATCGAATATTCACCATTCTTCTTGTCACATCTCAATTCCTCTCTAGACCTAAAAAACTTTTGATTTATGAATTTTTATGGTTATTGTTTGACTAATTACTATTTTAATCAATTTGGATTTCATATATTGGTTTATGGATAGTTATATTTATCTAATTTACATGATTGTTAACTTGCTGAGTTAGTTGCATTTGTGTGTTGTGTACATGATGATCATGTTTATTTAGTTCATTACAGTAGTATATTATGTATTTTATATTGTTTCAAGATAACCACATTTAATTTTTGTGATGTGGATATAAGATAGATCCATCCCTTATATTTTGATGGAAGGAGGGCATCATCGAAGAGGGTGGCATAGATGGAGGTGTTGGGGATGATAGAATGGAAACTATGAACCTGCACACACCACAACTAGAATAATATGTTGTGATATTTATTTGCTTGGAATGATTGTTAGTATGATTTCATATTTGATCTTAATTGTTGCTTGATGCTCATGTTGATATGGTTATGATTGTCATATTTATCTTATCTCATGACTGATTTTTCTATAATGAGTAATTAAATCTATGTATGTCTTTATTATGACTTAATATTGTCTTTGGATATAATTGAATGTTGTATGATAGTGTAGTGTTTATAAAAAATGCATTGCTAACAAAAAGTAACTCTATTACTTTGTTTGATTTGTGTTTTAAGGTGATTATTAATATCATGTTTAGTCAATATTATTATTTAAAACCAATGTTGATACGCATAATTCTTATAAGGCTATTATTAATAATTATTGAATGACTTTATAGAATTAAATGGCATTGTTAATAATCGTGATGCTTGGATGGTCATTGGAAATTCATGGTATTGAGTAAATGTTATAATGTTGATTTGGTAGTCGATAGTTTTGTTAATAAACTTGTGCTAAATTGACATTATAAATAGAATTATAATGTTTGAAGGACTTTAGTGAAGTTGATGTTACATTGCATAGTGTTTATAAATAATAATTATTATACTAATTAATTAGTGTAAGGTTCAAGATTAGGGTTTAGTTATGTGATGTTGACTTGTGTTAACATGATTTTATGAAAAATAATCACTTAGTTTTAGGATTTTTGCATGAGGAAAAATGTTATGACTAATATTTCTATTACTCAGTTTTTCATGCATTGACTTAGTCATGGAGTCGTGATTATCACTTGGTGTTTGAAAGAGAATGAGGTAGTTTTGTTTGGAAGAAAATAATGTGTAGATAGATCAAATAGGAGGATGAGATGCCAGGGAGGGGATAACACATGATGTCAGATGGAGGAAAAGGAAGGGTTTGAGGAAAATATTTTTAGTTACCATTTTAGTTATCGTCACTACCAGGTCAGTTTTGTTGATTAAATTATTATGGGTTTACTATGAGTTTAAATAATGGAAATTTTATGGGTTTAGGGTTTTTCATTTTATTGTTTACAAATGTATAAAAACTAGGGTTAAATGCATGGTACTGTAGATGGCTCGGCCATCCCTAGAACCAAGCATGTGACTTAATAACCCTAGTTCAAATGACCATGGACATGAACTCTTTTCCATATATATATATATATATATATATATATATATATATAGACACACACACACACACACACACACACACACACACACACACACACACACATAATATTGAGTTCTTAAATTTTGTGTATTATTTGAGATATATTTAAAATACTGAGTTCATGATTATGTGTATTATTTGAGACAAATTTAGGACCCTAGGGAAAATTAAAAAGGGCATAATTATTATTATAATTTGAGTAAATCCTCTTAGAATCTATAGAGACTATTCTTTGTATCTTTAAAATAATTTCAAACCCCTTAATACAATACCTATGAACATATAAAACCCATATAGGGTACGCCTGTGTACATAGGGTTATAATGAATAATTTTAAGTAGATGGAACACAAGTTTGTTTTAAATATTTTGTGAAACCTGTATAAAGGAATAACATAAAATGTATAAATAAACTCAGTCATATACGTATAATCTTCAGGTAATGGGTAAATGTTTGAGAAATTATAGATATGCATATGTTAATGTTTATATATACCTAAAACTATGTTCAGGTTATAGTTTTCTATTTACATATAAACTTAAGATTATATTATGTAAAACCAAAAATGGAAACTTTAAGTTTAATGGTTATAATATAGGATATTTATAGTTGTGAGTTTTATTGTGTTATTATTGAGGAAGGATAGATGTTCCTAGTAAATACTAAGGCTAGGTAATTTGATTAGTCATATATGATACCCGTGGGTGTTTAATATAATTTTACACTCACTTATATTCAATTATATTAGAATATAGTTGGTTGTGTCTATATTAGGTGTTATTATTTTTAATATACCTATCCTATATCAAAATTTGTATTTATAAACATGGCTGAATCTTGTATATAATTTTACGTTGAATGGATACTAAGAGAGGGTATGTTGAGTTTATTAATAGAGATCAAAGATGAAACATTTTAGTTAATTTATGATAGTATCTAGAGATGGAAATTATTACATGATGTGTTTGTATATGTGTATCAATAGTACATATGATGCTCTTAAATCATGGACATCATATTTATCTATTTAGATTATATTTTGTACCAGTATGCATATATGGTTTATACTTAGAATTGAGTATAAGTACATTTAAATTATTGAAGATATGTTTAAATTTTAGCTTAGTGTGGGAATATGTGTATAAATATATGAAATAACATGATTTGTTGAGTAATACAAAACTAAAATAATGCATATCTATATAGATACACATATGCAGCTCAATGTTTATGAACTCGAGATAAAAAATGAATAGAAGTTTACTAATTACTTGAATTATCAAGGCTAAGTTTTTATATGTGTATTAGTTGAAGGAAATTGTACATAAGGGGTATTTTGGATTAATACAAAACATATTAAGTTTTTTAGTATTTGATTTTCTTATATCTGTACTTTTGGTAAATGGGAAATAAAGTATAAGTTGGATTTTTTTTTATATGGATAAATAACATAATGTTGAGTTTCAAGATAATAATTTTAGTAATTTGATGTCATGGTTTATAGTGTTACTTGGATGGTTGATGATATTAATGAGTATTTTTAAATTTGTGTATTTATCTAACTTTATTATGAAAATTATAAATTCGATGTTTGGATTTATAAAACTGCATTTGACAGATTAAATGCATGTCTATGAGATTTTCTTATATTAAGAATATAATGTGATTACTAGTAAGGACAAATTTCTTAGATATTTATTGGTTTTTATATTATATATATTAAACCAAAACTCATATTAATGACCCTAGTTGAGAAAGATTCAACTTTATTAATTAGTTTCACTAATATGCAGATAATGTGTAATCTGATGATTGGTGTTCATGAAATTGACTAATTCTTGAGATCAATAACTATATAAAAACTTTGGCCAAAGTAGTGTTTATAGTTAAACATTTTCATTTAATATATTTTATTTAATTTACATGTTTAGTATGATATCATATTAGAATAGGTTTATTTATGATATATTATATGTATTAGTTATCTTATAGCACACAGGTTCTAGTTATCACTCTGGATTCCCACACTGTCATTATCTACCCATCCATGAAGGAGGATCATTATTTAGTTGGGATATTGATAGTACATGGTTGGTGTGGAAGAACACTCAGATGATGCTCTCCCTCCCCTTAATAGTACTACACTTGAGATTACTTTTGGATATTATAGGTTTATTGAGACTCACATGCTCCATGGAGATTTGTATCATTGTATATTATTATTAAGACATGTATTATGCTGAAGCTATATTTTTATTCATATATACCATACAATAGTTAGCTATAATATTATATCAGTTGTGGCTAAATTTGTAACAATACTTTTATGAAATAAATGCAATCTTCATTTCTGTTTTCAACATTGTACCTATTCTTGATATTGATTTTTTGAACATTAGTTAAATAGATTAGCTATAAAACTTTTATGGTTAGCCAAAATTAATGTATTTAGTTAAATATAAATATAAGTAGGTTTCATCATGATGAAATCTATTAGTTGAATTTGTGTAATTTTTTTTCTTAAATTACCCTATTCTAGTAAAACCCAGTGGGGTTGTTACACTTCCAGAGTCACTATCACAGGTTTTACAACAGCTCTTGGAATGCAATGTCATATCTTTCCCTCCCATTAAAAATGATGATATGACACAACTTCTTCCAAAAATATATGATTTTAACACATTCTGCATGTATTATAGTGCGCCATTCCATACAACAAACAAATGTATACGCCTAAAACATAATATACAAGATTTGATTGAGGCTAACATTATTGATGTGGGCACACCCATAGAGGCACAAAACTTACAAAAAATGAATGCTAAAGGATTAAATATATTCTTATATCCTTTTCCAAAACACATAATGAATGAGGTAGGGAGCACTTCAGGTGTTCACTACACATATCAGTGACATCCACCATTAGCTTCATATCATACTATTTTAGAGGAGGCATTCTCATTACACATTATCATTGGTATGTAACACACTATAGTTCTATATATACCACTTATCAACTTATCCAATAAAGAGATTATTGATGATGATATAGATTTACATGCACTCTTTGTATGAGATTATATAGATCATCATCCTATCTAGAGTATTATGGTTGACAAAGGGTCAATCATTAGCGTGTGCAGTAAGACACTCTTACAACATTTTGGGTATTTAAAGTAGGATATTCCACACATAAACAATTATTAGAGGTTTTAATGGTCATGTTCATATCTCTATTAGGGAGATTATGCTTCATTTAGGTGGGACCAACACATATAGCCACTTGATTCTTAGAAGTACCTAGTGAACACATGTTTTATATGTTATTTTGTAGGCCATGGATAAAATAGCTACAATCCATCCCATCTATAATACTTATATGCCTAAAATACATACATTAAAATTAGTTGGTCAAAGTTGAGGGTCTTCCATATGAGTATCCCCTCCCTATTCCACAAGCAGTTACTTCATAGTTACCAATTATAGTTTTAACATGGTTACCAAATATAGATTAGCTATCAGTTACAAATTAGAGCATAGTTCCTATTGATACATCACATAGTTCAGTAGAGTCACTAGAATAGGTAGGGTTTACTCCTACATTATTGACATGTATGCATACTCTCTCACAAAGACCATTATTAGAGAGATCACTATGGTAAAGATATGTCATATATTCTATAGCACCTTCTTCCACTCATTTTTTATAAATATCAATATTATTAGGTTCTTAGGGTTCTCAACACAAGACACCTATGTCACCTATAGCTTCTTATACTAGATGGGTTCTTAAGACCCCTATAATTCATAGGACACCATAGCCAGTGCCATAGATTCGTAATACTACTACACAAGCAGATACATATACATATATAGATTACCCAGTGTAACATATTATGGGATCAAAGTTACCAATTCACATAACACACATGATCATAGTTCTCTTATTTGACACAAGTCACAGTGATAGTGAGTCTCTCATGGGACTCATTGATTAATATGGTTTCTCCTTTATTGTATATACTTTCCCTCTCTCTTGATACTTGTACATAGTTCATTTTCATGTTGATTTTACATAGATTATATATAGAAAATACAAAAACAAGGAAACATATCAAAAACACAAAAACATTCAAATAATGACTCAGAAAACACAAAAAATTTAGATTGTATGAATTTTTATGTTTACATTTTTTACATTTGACAGACACTACATATGATATCTATCTTAGTATAGTTGGATTGATCATACTACATGATTAAATTATTCTTGTTGAGTGATTTTAGATTGATTACAAGACTCAGTTCCATTACATTAATCCAAAATTACTATTATCTACCCACTAGGGGCATATACACTAATTCATTGATTATTTACTTGGCATATTCACCCACTTGGGACCATCTTATACAAATTTTCAATCACCAAGTTCTATCCTTACATAATTTACATTCCAACTGTAGCATTGTTATATATTGATATTAATCATTGATACTCAAACTCATATTTTTTGCTAGTTATTACTACTTTAGACTCAACATATGTACATCCTAGCTCTTGCATAAATTTGTATTCCATATTCATGCATGCTTTCATTTATAGCTTTATTAGCTTAAAATTGACTATATTTATTTGCTTATTCTATTCGATGGCATTTGAATATGTCATTTCTCTTTGGCTCTAGGCCACTTCTATTCACAATATGTATGCTTTGGACATGTGCCCATGTTCTTGTGTGTGCCTTTCATAATTGTGTATGTGGACATTTGAATATGTATTTCTATGTGGATCTAAGCCAACTTGTTTTTTGATTGCATATGTGAAAATTTTAACATGTTCTTTTATGTCTTATTTTCTTAGATTTACTGGTGTGCCCATGTCCCTTGTATTGTGGCCCCTTGGCCTACTTTGCATGCCTCATGTGTTTTTTATGTATGTTTTATTGTATGCATTAGGCTATGACACTTGTAATTTATTATTATACACACTAGTTTTTGATGTAATTAGGGACCTCATGCATCGAAACTTCCTATTTGAGTGCCATGATGGACATAATGCCTCATCCCCCTAGGTAACTACTTAGTTCTACTTAGATTTGATGTTACATACATTGATCACATATATCTCGATACCATTATGCAATGTTATACATGACATACATCCTAAATCACATACTTATGCTCAAATTATCTTACATTCAAATGTTATGTATGTACATTATATGGGATTATCACATAGTTATCATAAAATGCTCTAGATAACACACATTTTGTAGAGCTTTTTATTTTAAGTACAATTCTTATACAAGTTCAACAAATCCCCTCAAAAGAGGGGTAATTCACAGGGGTTTGTCATATAGATCAAGCTCTTATATTTCACTCACAATACATTTTTTAGCACATAATCTTAGTTACATAAAATTAAACATAGATAAACATAGTGGGAAAATAGTGACTCATAAAGTAGTATAGTTGCACATAATTTAGAGCAAAAAGACATTAGTGCCCAAATGGGGACACTAGTGACACATGGTGTTTATTTTCCAAGATCTGGCACTATTGTCTAATAACCTTAGTTTTAGAACAACTTAGATTGGCTAGAATGATATAGTAAGTATAGTACATGTTTGTATAAACCCAATTATAAGTTTATTAGTTATACTCATTTTTTTCTCAGATTAATACTTGTTCAACTCAAATTTATATTAGTTGCTTAGATTGGGGGAATTATGCATGGCATGACCAATACCATATTTAATTAAAATACTCATATATAGTTATTATAAATTAGTACATAATCAATACACTCAGATACTATATTGGGGGCATGTACATGACACATTATTTCCATGTGCTAAGTTACACATAGTTGATTAGATGGAATAACAAATATTATGTCATTCTCTACATTGTATACACTTGATATCATATTATAGGTTATCACCAGTTTCATGTCTTACTCCATTTATAGTGGTTGGCATTCCTGAGTGGCTCAGAGTCACCTAATGTATCAAAGTGGCCATATATCTAACATACAAAGTTAGACATACTCAATTAAACATTTTTAGTACTTCACATAGTTTATTTTTATATGCATCTATTATACATGGGTGGGAAATGATGGATTAATAAATTTACTAATTTCTTGAGCCACCCACATGAGAGGGTTGAACACACTATCAATCCAATCCAAGCTATTCATAGGTCATGATCTACCAAGCAAGGGCAGTCAATGATGGAGTCAAGACTGGATTGAGTTCTTTATCCACCACACATGAGTATTGAGTAAATTATCAGCTTAATCTAAGATATTCATTTATTAATCACTATATATATGCACACATATAGGTTATTACCAAGTTCATATATTGGTTTGTGTACCTAGTGAGGTGAATTCATTCCTTTCCTCTTTTCCATCTCTTTACTTAGTTTTACTTCTTTACTCAACATAGTATTTTTATTTTGATATCCCTTAAGTAAAAACCAATTTATGTATGTTTCACTTGTAGTACATGCATTAGATCATGTTTCAAATAATTAGACCTAGCTTCATAGGCTTCACCTCCTAAGTATGTTTAGGTACACTTTTTGATTTATCCTAGTCATTTCACTTTGTTGCATTTATAGAATAAAGGGGGGGGAGGAATGAAATCACCCAAAAGTGGTATTTGAGTGTTAAAAGTGCTTTTTGAGAATACATATCCCTATATTGGCCATAGACCTATATTAAATCCTATTATCACACTTATCCAGCCTTTGTGTGGGCCATAGGCATCCCTAGTCAGCCCTAAAGTAGTCATAAACCCTCATTTATTTATCCTAGCCATTTTTTCCTAGTTTTTTCTAGATGGACATTAGTTCCACATTAAGGACACTAGAACCACATGGCACTAGTGTCCATAAAATAGTGCCTATGTATTTTACCCTAGATTTCCTGAATTAATATATGTTTAAAAGTGAAAGCCTCCTAAGGTCGGCCTAGACATATTTTTTATCTGCACAAGTAACAAAACACTATAACTACATGAATTTTAGTTGTATATCCACTATATATAAATCATATGAAAAATACCTATTCAAACACAAAATAATTTGAGAAAAATTAAGGTTATCAATCCCTATTCTACCCTATTTTTGAATAGTACCATCTACAGTAGCCCTAAGCTCAAATTTTATATATTTCCAATCTCAAGTGCACTCAGGGCACTCAAGGCCAATATCATACTAGCATCACTTGAAATTACACTAACACTTAGGTGGGGAGAACTAAATCAAGCTTGATCCCTCCTTAGAGTATCTTTATGTAGGCAACTCTCTTCACAATAGGGTGTTGAGGATGTCTAACCTATCCTACTAATGAACACACTTTTTAGATCATACCCTATTTTCAATTAGTATTAGGGTTTGAATAATAAAATAGTAATTATAGGCATAATATAGAGTTCCAAAATTCATGTGCATAGGAACAAACCTAAAAAATCTAGACACAAATGCATCCATAAGTTTAGGATAGTCTTGCATAGGGGACACTTGTGCCAATTTCAAGACACTATAACTACATGGAATTACTATACAAATGTGGCTCTACTGCCTATGAGGATTTATAACATAGGGATCCAATTGATGACACTCAGACCTACTTCCATCTTAGTTTCTAGCACTTAGATCATCTGTATCAAGTGTTTTCTAGATAGGTCTTTATTTATACTATTTATTACTATTTTTAGAAAAGTAATAGCTAGTCAATTATATAAAAAATTAGTGGTAGTATTTTATGCATATTATTTCCCTAATTTAGTCTACTCATCCCTTTAATCAAACATAGGATTTACATAAGCTAAACCCTAAAAGGTTAAAATAGGTTGTCTAATTGTTGTTTGTTAGTTATTTGTTGGTTTTTTGGTTGGCATACCCTATTTTATGGTTATGTTTGTCTATCTAATTATCTCTTGTTTAAGTTTTGAATCCCTATAAAAAAACCCTTTTTAACAATAATAAAAATATTTACTAGGTTAAAAGAAATACATGTGCACCTAAATGTTTACAATGCACCTTGCCTTTACTTGAGCCCACTTTGAATGTTTTCCTTTTATATGACATGTAACCAAGATCATGTTAAAGTATAAATCAATGAATATAATCTAAAATTTTAAATAATTTAAATTCTTGAAAGGAAAGAGAGTAAGTAAGGATTAAAATTATGTGGTGACGTAACCATGTTGCTCCTTTGCATTTTTCTTAGTAAATATGCTTCCTTATGAAACATTATATATGAGAAAGTTTCAAACCTAAACCTTAGATATTTGAATAGGGATATTTGAAGGTATTATGCCCCATATATTCTTTAAATATGAGTTGTGACATGTCCATTGAGATCACTAAATATTAATTGCACAACTCAAGTGTGAATATATAATCTAGTGAGGGTGAGTGATTTAATCAACTCATCTTACAAATATGGTGAGTTTGGATGATTTAATAAAACTAACCTATAAATATAGTGAGGTTTAATTATTTAATAAATTCATCCTATAAAGATAACCACTTGATATAGATAGAAAAGGTTCAATAACAATACTTCATGGTGTAAAATGTTGCTTCTTGGTGATAGTAATTTGGAGATATAATTGGTAAATTTTGAAATTTTTTGGTGCATTATCATGGAATATGCACCTCTAATATGTCTCAATGTGAATTATATGTGTCATAAATTTAAAAATCTATGTTTCAAATCTTGTGAAAAATTAGTGCAATGTATAGTATTTTGACCCAAGTGTATAAATCATGTAATTGTACTAAAAATTGTGCAAGTGTGGAGGTAATGTCTCTGTGACATGACCCCACTAAAATATGGAGATACTAAGAACTAATTAAGTTTTAAATTCATGTTTTTATAACATTCCCCCACTAAAATATATAAACTATGTAAATGTGGAAGGCATGGCTTTATGACATTATCCCACTGATATTCCCCCCAATTTGAGGTGAAAGAAATAGAATCTGGGAGTTATCTTACCTCGAAAGGGATAATATAACCATATCATGTATGTAGAATCATGTATCATATAGGAATAACATGTATATGTAGATATATCAATGAATAACATAGTATGTGTTCACATGAAGTTCTAAGATACATGATATGTATCATGGGAATGTATAGAGAGGAACAATACAATCTTAGTAAATAATCAAGCACACACACAAGATATCTCAATTAATGAAAAATAATGGTTCAAGGAGACCTCATACAAGGGGCATGTTCAAATGTCTCACAATTAAAATTAAATGACATATTCAAATGTCTAATCAACATAAAATGAAATAATAAAATAGGTTCCAATAATCAAGAAACATATTCAAATATTCCACAATAAAGACAATATTAAGAAAGAAAATTACACTCAAGGAAGTGACAATATGAATAAATGAAATATAATAAACCAGCATAAGCATATCATACTGGTTCTTGCATTTATGTGTTAATAAAAAATGTCATGTAAAATAACATATCAACTATATTGTGAAAGATATGAGCATGGATATAGACATGTGTAAATGTTAGTATATAATTTCATACATGATAATGTATAAATAATCATAAAATATATGTAACTTGTATAAATATTGATCAACAAAATAGATGCCCCTAGCATATTATATGCCATGGGTAGAAGAGAGGTCCAAAATATATATGTGTGTATGTTATGTGTCTATGGTATGCCTGTATCACACTCAAATATATTTGAAACATGTATGTGCATATAAATTAAATGATATACTATCTAATAATATGAAGATAACAACATCGGTGCCAAGGAGTTAGTAAACATGGGAATGTTTAATATTTTTTTACTTTTAAATTATTTGAATGTTTTTTGTATTTTCTTGAATATTTTTATTTTTTGAATATTGATATAAATTGCATAGAATATCCAATGACCTCAAGATGAGGATGAGAATATATGAATCTAAACAAAATGTTTCATGTGTGCATAGAAAAATCATAAAGTGTATCATATTCTTTTGGTAAATTTGTAATTAATATCATTACTTTAGATATATTTTTATTTATTTCTAGTAATAATGGATTTTTAATTTTAGCATTATATTTAGTAAAAAATGACTAATATGTAGTATAATAGAGCATGATTCATATCCAAGTGTGAAATTATATTGAGTAGACCTAGCATAAATATCAAATTTGAGGAATGATTTTTAATTTATTCATATGAAGGCACATGTGTAACATTATCCTTTTGATGTATGTCTTTATTTTTTTGTAAATGTTTCTTTTATACCCATTCTTGTCCCAAATTTTTATTTTATTGTTTTATTTGTGTATTTTTCTTAGACCTATTTCCATTTTTAGGTTATTGTTTTAGATTAAGGTAAAAACAGGTTTTGAAGGGGCCCCGAAACCCTTTACAACAGATAAGATATAAACCTTAAGCACACCCAGGAAATGAAATAACCTGGAACCTACAAAAGCTAGACCAGAATAACCAGTAATCTAAAAACATCAGACAAGAGCTAGACAAACAATAACTATTAGTTATTATTTTTTTTACAAGACCGAAGTTTCATATCTAGAGGAGGGACCAGAGGCTTAGATTATTTCCTCTTAACAGTAGTCCAGCCATCCTCTACCTTAGCTGCCTCAGCAACCTAGTCCTCAGAAGGCCAAGAATCATGAGGCCCAGGGGGTGACAAAACCTTAGCAAAAACCTTAAGAGAACTAACCAACAACTAGCTCCTAGGAGAATCCTTCAAAACAAGTGGAGGAACCACCACCTCCTCAGTAATCGGTTCAGGAAGATTACATAATCCAATCTCCACCGAACCTTCAACAGGAATAGTCTCCAGCTGAGACTCCTGATCCGTCGAAGTAGATAGGATACTCTTTTCATTCTCATTCTCAGAATCAGTCAAGGCTTCCTCAGGTTGTTCTGTAATATAGTGATCATGATCAGCTTCAGCCCACCAAGAAGGTGATCTTCTGGATCTGGATTTCCTTGCAGTGCACCGAGCAGCAACATGCCCCGTCAGGTGACACTTTATACATCGAAAAGGTAACCCTTCAAAGTCTAACATTTGCGTCCAAGATCCCCTAGGGGAATCCAGACAAATTGCCTTAGGAAGGCCCTTAGAAACATCCACCTCAACCATAAGGCAAGCACAGGTTGATCTGAAATACCTCTTGGTTTCTGTGTCCACAAATAAAAATTCCCCTATAGCATTTCTGATGGTTTTAAACACCGATTCATGCCATAGATGCATTGGTAAATTAGGGATCCGAACCCAGACGGGGATCTTGTTGAAAGTTTCCGTAACAGGATTGAAATCCATATGCCACCGTTTGGCGAAGAGAGGGTATTTACCCTACCAGAATAAATTTTTGTTGGAAAGAATAGTCTTCTTGTCCTCAGCAATGTGAAATAAAGCTATAAAAAAACATTTACCACAAGGATAAATTTCAACATTTCCATCAATTAGTGGTAGCCAAGTCTGGGATATCCAGCCATGTAAATCAGCAAGAGATGGCCAGAAGCCACGAAATCTATAAATAGCTGCAGACTTTGAAAAGTGCTCTACCTAATCAAAGATTTCTTTAACAGTATCAGGATCAAGATTAACCCTGACAGGTTTTAAAGCACTTACAGGTGATTCACTTAATCTCCCAGCAGAAGCTTGGCATTTTGCATCATGAATTTCAGCTTCAAAAGCAGCCACGTCCGCATAATTTCTTCCCTTAGACCCAGGGACAGACCCAAAAATAGGGGAACCATTTTCTGAATCTGTGATTGGAAAAGAACCCCCTTCCACGACCAAGATCCTATCCCCACTCACTGGTAAAGTTTCAGCCACACCAGCCACTAGATCAATAGCAGCCTGGACTGAGATCGAAGTTCGCGCTCGCGCCTGTGTGCCCGCAGCGTTCAAAATCTCCATGCGCGCATAGGGAGTAGGGAGCATGCACGCGCTGGGAATTTACATCTTTGAATGATTTGCATTAGTTTTGCAAATATATCCCAAGCCTTGATGATCATTATGATCAACTATGGAGATAGGATGAGTGATGTCATGTGAATGCTTTCCCAATCTTTGACCATGGTAACCAATGTTTTGTAAATATTATTATACAAAACCATAGTTTTTTGAAATCTAAGTATCTTTATTGAGAGGTATATTTGTATCCTTTTCATATTGTTAATATTGTAACATTTCTTGGTCTAGCTTTGCCTTTTGAATCTTTTATTGTACTATTTTTTGCATCTGTAACTATTTTGATATGAATTATCCTTTGGTACCCATACTTGATCTTTTTTCACTTGTGCTTTAAAATATGTGTGTATAAGGTGAGTGGGTTTCTTGATTGATGTATTAATAATATGACCACCAGTATCATTTATCTTTTATATTATGTTCTTCAATTCAAAACAACACTTTGTATGATGCCCATGTATTTTATGATATGCATAATAATATTTTGATCTTCTAAGACAATGAATAAGAGTTAATTTGATAAATTTATTTTGAATCATTTTGCTGAGGGTTTCAATTTGGCTCTTATTAGTCTTATGTTCAATTATTGAATCACTAGTTGTAGGTGAATTCACTTTTATATGCTTATTTTGATATGAAACTTTGTTGGGTATAACATTGATAGAGGAGGATGTAATTAGATTATCAAAACTAACATATTTTGGATTGTGCATATATGTAATTTGATTTTTCAATAATGTGATTTTTGAACTAAAATTATTTTACAGCTCTTCTATTAATTTTATCATAATAATGATTTGATCTTTACATGATTAACAAGCACACACCCTAGGTGATTTGGATTGAATATGAATAAACACACCAGTTATAGGGGATGTGTGAGATATATGGGTTTGAGGAAGGGTATATTTATTACCTTAAATTAAAACCATAAGATGGGCTACCTTACCTCTTGGAAAAGTTATAGCTTGGACCTATTTAGAGGGATGGTAGATATCACCTTCCTTAGGGTGAGGAGGAGGAAGAGGCTCATTATTATTTCAATAAGAGTTGTAAAAATAGATTATATTATCATCTTGTTTTTAAATGCTCTCTTTATATTGACTAATTTGGTTGTTCCATTTAATTGTATCTTCAATTGATTTAGTAATGTATGGGAAATAATAAGAAATTATTACCATCATATATTGTGAAATGAAATAAATATTGGATGTATCCATATTTTACACAATTAATTATTTTGAAATAAATTTAAATATGATTTTAAGTTTTTAATAATTTAGAAATTAGAAATTAGGAAAATAGTAAATCAGGAAACCATAGGTCAAGCTAAGGCTTGGAGACACAAAGGTTAGGCTCACCAAATGTTTATCCCTTTTTGGAAAATGTATGATATTAGGGGTTAAGGGGGTAAATATTATATACATAAAGATGGATAAAATTATTCTAAAGTAGGCTAATTAATTACAAACTTAGATAAATGAATTTTTTAACTCAAAATACTAATATGTGATAAATATATAAAAAATTGAAAGATGTTTTATTGATGTTTTTGGATCTTCGGACACTATCGTCAACCTTGGGCACTACCATCGACACTAATGTTTGTTTTATGATGTTACTATCCAGTACAAAATAAGCCTTGAATTACAATGAAACCAACTTCATTGTTCTAGGTTTTCTATGGACTTTTTATTGATGTATTCATATCTAGAATATAATCTCTCTCTCTCTCTCTCTCTATATATATATATATATATATATATATATATATATATATGATTATGGATGAAAACCTAACTCTTAACCCTTCTTTACCCTTGGGATGTGTTACCTAAAAACATTTTAGTGGGATCATTGAATTGAGATTAAATCAAAGACCCCCTTGATAATTAGCATTGCCATTGCCTACATATGTGTGTGTGTGTGTGTGTGTGTGTGTGTGTGTGTGTGTGTGTGTGTGTGTGTGTGTGTGTGTGTGTGTGTGTGTGTGTGTGTGTGTGTGTGGATCAAAACCTAACTCTTAACCCTTCTTTACCCTTGGGATGTGTTACCCAAAAATATTTTAGTGGGATCATTGAATTGAGATTAAATCAAAGACCCCCTTGATAATTGGCATTGCCTGCATATCCAATATTCCAAGGAGGGCCTCAAAATTATGTAGTTTTCCCCTATGTGTGGGAGTGTTTTTTAAAAATGGTGTAATATGCTAAATGCCAATGCATGTAATGATCTAGATTATAACTTGATAAATAATCACTCATGGGATACTCTTTAAATGATTTTGTCTTGTTTTATTACTACTCATATGAATGATAAATAAATAAGGACATATAGGGTATAATAAATTAGTTTTTTGATTGATTGAATGAGCCCTAGTAGGTAATTGCTTGGTATTTTCTATATGATTAATGAGAAGGCTTAGACTTGTATTTATATTCCACCTTTTGAAAACATCTCATGAGAAGGTCCAATAATACAAATAGGTTGACCCATAGGTTTCATATAACTTACGATTTGGATGACTTTAGGTGACTAGAAACTAGATAAGGATATAAACACTAGCTTCAATGTTAGTATCACTTTATGGCTGGTAGAGTCTAAAAATCTTGAAAATAGGTACATATCTATAACTAATAGTAAAATATATATAAATTTTTAATATTTTTTAATTGTATAAATGGTTTGGATGATCATAATGATAAGGTGTTAACCATAAAGTAATTATTTAGGAATAATGAAATGGTGAATACAAGCCTTTTGATAGTGAGAAGGTCCAAAACCAAAGGGTATGGCCCTTATTGGTATTTGCCAAATGTATAAAACTAATATGATATAAATATTTAGTTTTAGTATCTCAAATATTTCACTATATGTATGTAGATAATGATTTTTATTTGATACTTAACAATGCTTGATTTGACTTGGATTTATTGTGCTTCAAACTTATCTTATGATTTCTCCTAGTGATAGGTTTTGTAGTTGGGGAATAATATGGCATATTTTCTTAATGTGTAATTGAAAATATATGTGTTCTAGATTATTGTCAAATACATTTAAAAAGAGACCTTAATTTTTTATATATAAGTCCAATTTGGTAATTTATCATGCCACTAACACACTAGGAAAATGGGTTGACCCTGAGGAGAGATTTTTTTAAAAAAAATATCTGTTATTGGGGGAGGGTTAGTTACAACTAGTTTGGGTCAATATCGACTAACATTACTCACCAAAATTACATAACTAACTGATGTATATGTGGAATAAACTAAAAGTATGTAAGTGTATATGTAGGATATTTAGAATGTTTAAAAGAGACATTGAGGTTCCTATAGGTGTGTAATAACAAAAAAAGGGTCAAGTCATAAGATAACATGCAAGTGTGAGAGAATGATATATTAGGAATTTTTTAATGCACCCAAGTCATGCATGCTAAATATATGTAAACTTATCATTTTCAAGTACTTAATACCATATTTTAGTATCGAAAAATGCCCCCATTTTACTATAGTAATGGAATTTATAGATTAAATAGATAAAATATATGTAAGTGTGTATGACACACTTTATCTATGGTATGAATCTCTATTCATGTAGGTTACTCAATAAAAAAACCTAGAATCATGTACATTCAATGTCAATAGATTGAAAAATTTAATTTGAAATTAATTTTTAAATTTTTTGAAAGTGTTTCATTGTTAAATCACATGGAGAGTTGGGGTGACTTATGCCCCAAGTTTTTTGAAACTATGTAAGCTCTTGGGTTGGGAATATAATATGTCCCAATCCTCATGAATGTGGGGAGAAATACACAATGTACTAACCCAAATATCTATGCAAGTAAAAGAGAGAACCACTAGGCTAGGTTCAATCAAATAAATTGAATCAACCACTGTAGATGGCTTATATATTTAATTATATAGTTTCACTCAAGTTTTCTTCATGTAAAAAAAATACATAATAAAAATATAATTAACAATGTTCATGCTCCCATCATGAAAATGGATTTGATTAGATAGTTTCACTCAATGTAAAATAAAATGCATGATCAAAAGAGAATAAACAATGTTCATGCCCCCATCATGACCATAAATCTGATAAATGTGAATTGGAATGATGACCATTTTCCATTTAACTATAAATTATGTTTTTGTCTATGTGTATGCACCAATATCATGCCTCATGAATCTAAAAAAATGTACATGTGCATGAACCAATATCATGACCCCTAAAATTATACCAACTGATATAAAATGTTATACATTTATATGTTGAATTTGAAAACCTGTATCTCAAATGTATGTATATGTGAAAACCAATAATTATTATTCATGTAAATTATGTGCATATTCCCATGCATGTCTACCCAAGTGTGTATGAACATGTGCTCAAGTGTATTTAAATTATGTGTATATGCATGGCATATGACCATGTAATCTATATCAACATGTTAATATATGTCAAATAACTAAACCTTTTGAATCTAAACCATTCTAAAACTCTAAAAATTTTACTCTCATCATGTTTTTTGCTTATGGAGTAGTATGTCTCTATGAAAATCCCACTATAATGCCCTCATTTTGGAATGATGGATGTATCCTATAAGTCACTCATCTCAAAATAATTTTTAACTATATCATGTCATGTATAAATATGTCATCATGTAATATCATGTGAAAATGTGAAAAATGTGTCATTATAATAATGTATATGTCGATCAAGGCATGAAAATAACTTATGTAATACAAGGCATCTAAGTTACACACACACACACACACACACACACACACACACACACACACCCCAATGAAGAATCAAATATAAGGATATATGAATAAGACAGTGAAGTAAAATTGCATTATATATCATGACACCACTTGATGTTAGCAAACTTAACAAGCACACATTTTAGTGTCACATATAAGGCGAAGGTTCACATACAATGAAAATAAATATGTCACAAAAAAATGACATGGTCCACATGCAAGGGGACCATAAATATGTTTTAAATATGAGACATTAAGTATGTCACATCAAACAAGGCCAATGGCCACCCTCAAACAACATAAATATGTTGTAAGAAAAGTCAAAGTGCCACACACAATAGACAATCATGAAGCAAATTATCATATAAAAGAGTAAAAATATCAATGGAGTATAGAACAAGTAGTATACACCATCTATACATATCAATTTCACATTGTAATATAGTAACATATCCATGTAGCATTGTGTAAGATATGAGTAACTAATAAGACATATAACTTAAATTGGCATAAAGGTTATAGAAACATATAACTTTTGACAATGAAACATGTTGAATAAGATGCCCCTAGTATCAGCATGGCCATTGGGTAGAGGAAATTTTAATGTATATATGTCCATGTGTAACATGTATGTACTAAATCACACTAATATACCATGAAAGGCATGTGTGTATAAAATGAATTTTCCATCTACCAAACATGTGATAAATAACACATGTAAATATTATAATTTAATAATCATGTCATGCTTGATTCTAATTTTGAATTTTTTGAATATTTGAATATGTATATATATATATATATATATATATATATATATATATATATATATATATATATATATATATATATATATATATATGTATATATATATATATGTATATATATATATGTATATATATATATATATATATATATATATATATGTATATATGTATATATGTATATATATATATATATATGTATATATATATATATATATATATATATATATATATATTATTTTTTATATTTTTGGAACACTTGAGGTTTTTAAAAGATAACTAATGATTGCATCAATAGAAGGAGCATAGGAAGTGCCTATATCGAATATTAGGAGTGTTTGGTGGCATGGATGAAGGGAGGTACCAACTATGGGTGTATTAAGATCTACTAAGAATTCAAGTATTGTTTTATATCATTCATGATAACTTCTCATAAATGTAGTGTATAATTGTTATCTCTATCTAGTTGAGGATTCTAAGGGTTTTTTTGTATAGTATGAGAATGTCTCACTACCTATGTTTATTGTGGAAATTGTTGAAATATCTACATTGATAACTAAGTATGCAATATATGATATGGTGGACTATATATATCTTAAGTAAATTTATAATATTATTGGTTTTATATATATGGTTGTATAGAGGGATCAACTGTGTTCGTCTAAACTAGGTGTATAGATAGATCATGTATATGAGTAACAACTAACTCTATAATGATCCTAAATAGGTATACCAACCATATTTGTATTATGATATTGAGTAGGTGTACAAACCATATATTTATAATGATCCTAAATTGGTGAAACAACCAATCATGGTGGTGGTGGGGGTGGAGGATTATATACCACTAGCTATAGGGGGTACTCATACCTACACCTATAACTATGATTACCATGTTGAAATGTATGTACTTTATACATCATTGTATTGTAGATGGTATTATTAATATTTTTTGCATCCAAGGGTGTCCTAACAGTATGTTAGAGACCCTATCACTCTATAAAACTAGGAATGTCAAGGCTAATAGAGGATCCCACCTAAAGAAGTGGCATTATGTGTCCCAAGGTACTATGTTTATATTCATAGAATCCATTGACTACTTTTTATATATCTTGAAAATAATTTTGTGTATCTATTGACCAAATTTGACCCCAAGTAAAATTGGGTCAACCCCTAATATTTTGAACTTTTGGAAAAGGTTTCATGTGTCCTATGGGGTCTCTTATTATCCTATATGTCTCACGTGTCCTTCCCCTAGTCTTTTATGAAGCCCATCATCATTGTAATAGGCTAGTCAACTAAATTAAACCTTGGTTAAAACTATTCAAATTTATTCAAAGTGCCAAATTATGTTATGAATGTCATAAGATGGTATTTTTATGTTTTAAGGTGCCTTCAAGTCATAAACTAGTCACTTGCTAGGTTTCATGAGAAAAAAGGGTCATTTGGCCACTTTTCTAGCTCAATTAATAACTTGTACAAATGGTAGAGTTAAAATATTTGTCACAAAAATGAATATCAATGTGGAAGACGTCAGACTATGTCAAGATTAGTCATATGGTTGTTAAAGAGTCAATTATATTTAGGAAATGGTAGTTTTTCCTTAAAAATAGGCCATTTGTAGAACATGTGAAACTCACCTTCAGCTAAAAACATGGGTGGAGTCACTCTTCACCTCCCCAAATTATTTTCCATGCTTTTAATGTATATATTTCATAAAAAATTTCATCTAAAACTTTTTTATTCCACTTTCTCTTTGCAAGCCAAGGAAGGTCAAATTCAAACACTTGGTGTGAACCGTATAGTTAGAGTTGGGAAGAATGGTATTAGGGATGGATAGTAATTTGAGTTTAATTTAAATTCATACAAATAAATTTAAATTTTGTTTCTCCTCCTTTATGAAAAATTTCAAACACTTCAGACAACTTCTTATGCACTTGCATTCAAAGGGGTGTATAAGTTTGCATATGTTTCTTGTTTTTAAAAATATATGGAGATATATTATTTTTATGGAGTATTTTTAAGGTTGTAATAGGCCATATCCATGATGTTATAATCACCCAAAACTCTCTCTCTTAAGGTCCCTGAGGGAGATTTCCCAAATTAAACTTGTTTCTCAATTTTGTAATCATATATGTATAACCTATGTTATTTTAACATGGAAGAGGCTCCATGGAGATGTTTAGTGTTCTTAGATTCATGTTAGAAAATTTAATTCATTTAATTATCTTGTGAAAGATCATATCCACACCCATTCAAAGAAAATTATCCATTTTTTTTATTCATTGCCTTGTCAATAGAAGAACACTGACAATTGCCTTATATAGGAGCTTCAGGAGGTTTGTACGGAGGGGTGAATGGTGAAACTAGAATTAATTTTAAGGTTATAACATACCAAAATGGTCATGGAATACATTTCATAGATGTTATAATAATATTAAAATTAGATTTTTCCTTCAAAAGGATGATCAGACTGTATTGATCCCTCTATCCCAAAATGACCAAAATAGAGGTCCTTGAGCTTTTTTGGAATAACATATACATGGAAAAAAGAGTTTATAATGCTCTTGATTATTTTTTTAAGTATTCCCTACCACATAAAATTCTCATTAAAATTTTTAAGGTCAAAATGTGAGTGAAGGATGAATAATTGGAGTCCAAAGTTGCCCAAGAAACCACTGGATTTTGATAGTGAAACCTACAACAAGCTTTAGTAAGTTTTTTTCTCAGTTGGGCAGATAGTGACCAAATTTAAGGTTTATGGTGAAAATGGATAATTTTATAGAATTTGGAATAAATTTAAGGTGATTTATATCAACCACATGACCTAAAATATCTCAAGTGAACCTACAGGCAGACCTAAAATCCATGAAACATGGTCATGTAGGGTATATTGGCAGTGGAGTGAAACAATGGATTTTGAGGAGGTTCCAAGTAATTTTAGGTTGAAGAGGTGGAAATTTAAAGTAATAGTCAATTTTAATGCATAAATAAGGTTATAAATCATCATTAAATACCTAATTCATACCCATGACCACTTATAAACACCTACAGGGGTTAGAACAAGGACTGTTACAGTCAAGGTAAGGGTATCCTAGTCAAGAACCTAAGCATAGAATCAGTGTTGACTTGAGGGTTTCTAACAGAAATAAAAGAATTAATAGAATTTAATGACCTAATAAAATTAAAATTAAGTCCACACCCATATTCAAATCTCAAACTAGACCTACAAGCAGACCCGGGTCTTAAGGGTGTCTCAGTCCATAACAAGTAGATGGCCTAGTCTTGGGAATGAGAGATAAATTAGTGCAAGGGATGGAGCTTAATTATATAAAAAATGATGGATTACCATATATATTATATTTTAAATATATTATGATGTTTTTTTTTTTGTTCTTAAAGCCTAAACCAATCTTAAATAACCCACAGGTAGGCTTAAACAATGGTCTCAATCTAGGTAGTTATAGACTTAGTCTATGTTTCTAAAAGCATAGAAAGCTTTTGAGAGAAAAATAGGATATAATATGGTTTAAAAAAATAATATAATATTAATAGGAACATTTGGAAAAAATTGGTCTCAAAGAAAGATGGAAAACTCAATCATCCTTCAAAACCCTTACAAATAGTGCATTCATAAAAGTCTATCTTGGATTTTAGAGGTTTTGATGGTTCAAATGGATGAGTTAAGTTATAAAATTTGGTAAATGCTACCCTTATGAGTTAAATAATATATTCCAGTGTTCAATTATTCAAGGATAATAGGGATAATACTCTCTATTTTTTCTTAGAGGTAAGGTACTTTTCCCATGCATAAGACTGACAGTTTTGAGGAAAACTAATGAGTAGGTGACCAAAATAAAAGGAGAGATAAAATAAATGTTTTTAAATCTATAGAACACATAAAAAAATCTAAAAAACATTTATGTAGGGTTTGAATTTAAACAGGGAGGCCTATACAAGGAAGTCTGCAGGTAGACCTAGTAAGGCAACATGCAAACCTAGCCTCAAATGAGAGATCACTTTCAATATAGGCCTTATGAAAGCATATAAATGAATTATGTAATCTTAATATAGGTATATTTTAAGTTTTTAAACCATAATCTTGTATGGGAATCCATTTTAGAATCATATTGAGTCTAAAGTTGCAAGCAGATCCTTTGGAGAAGGCTTAGGCCTAGTTGCTAGACAGGGTCACTCTTCATTTATAGCTCTAAGGGATATATTATAGTGATGAGAACATGTTTTTTGATATGTATATAAAGGTTATTGATCTTTAATTATGTATAATATGTCACATATTAATCACTTTTGAACCCAACACCATGACAAGGTATGCAAATTGAAGGGTTGCAATCGAGAGGTTAACTTCAAATGCTCACACCTACTTGGAAACATTGCATGGGATTATAAGAAGTTACAGGAGGATGAAGTAGGTCCCAATAAATAAAATTGGGTTGTTATTTTAGAGTTCCAATTTCATAGGTTTATGAACAATCTCTTAAGGGCTAGTGCACTAAAAACCCTCCTAAAACCTATTTTGTGTCTCGATGGAAGAAATGAGGCTCAGAGTACATCCAAATTGAAAATTTTGACCTTTAGAGTTAAATATAAGTTGTTGAAAACTTCATGATGTCTAGATCCATGGAATTATATTGTACATAATCCATATAGATTAGGCAAAAAGCAAGTTTCTTTGATAATTTCTTGTGTTTTGTAAGTCCTAAAGATGATCATGGGATACCAATCACTTGAGAGGATTGGTTGGGACTTGAAACATATCCTTATTCAATTTTTAGAGCTTATAAATTATCAAAAGTGTCCCTATTAGGCCTCTCACATCAACCAGTCTCTAAAGTGACATAGTGAAAAGAGTGGTAACCTAAATTTGGAGACTATTAAGATGTGTCTAATGGAGACAAGAATATGAAGTATCCTACCATGTGTCATGAGAATCCTATTATATATTAGTTAGGAAGGATAAATATATGCTAGTGATAATTGTCAAGAAAATCCTATTGGATAGTAATCATGGTTACAGATGATGATTGTGCTTGTTTAAGAGAATATCCATGATTAGGAAAACTTCCAATGTAGGTAGAGGCCTCCTTGTAACTTCCTCTCCTTAGTTCACATGATAAATTTGTCCTTAATATGTTTTGTAACACTTAAGGAAGCCCATGATAAAGGCAGTTTCCTAAGAGAGAGTGATTGAAGAGATGCTATGATACATGTGGAGAAGAGGCTTGTTTGGAATCAATTTCCTGAATCTATTTACTATTTATCCACATGCATTGTAACTTATTTTCATGTTTGGACACTTGTACTCGTGTCTCTTTAACTTCTCTTTTCTCTCTCTTCTTCTAAGTTCTATAAATTCAAGCCATTTTGGTTATTGTAAGAAGACCATGACTAGTATGATGAATCCCTACTAGTTTAATATTGTCCTTTTCCTTTGAAATAATATATGCAATCTGGTTTTAATCCTACAAACTATATTTTATAAGTGTGTGAAGAGATGTTTAGTGAAAAATCAAGTGATTGATATCAATCCTTATTTTCTCTCAATCCGTCCATGTCTGATGCAAGATTTTTCATCCTAACAAGTCACATGAAGTGTTTTTAAGTGTATGAGTCTATTTTGAAGTGTAAAAATAGATTTAGTGTCTAAAACTAATGTTTGGTTAACTCACCTTGAGTAGTCTTTCATATATTCCACCTTCATGTTTGAAATGATAATGTTAGAGTGCTCTAAGAGGTAGAAACTAGTTTTGTAAGTCTTGTCTCTTAGTGTATTTGTATGATAATCTTGTGGAGATATTCATGGTGTATCACCCCCTTATAATAGTTTACTTTCATGTAAATCCTATCCCTTTTAACACAAGCAAGTATTAGATTAGGTGACAAATACATCAAGACATATATAGGGAGCTAGCCCTTTCAATCCTAGAGGTCTACTTACACCATAGGTGCCCCACACACCTAGAAGTAGTCCAATGTTGCCCAAAAATGGAAGAGGCTTGAACACCCTCTTCTAGGGTGCAAGAGATGGAGCCAATAGTTTTGGTATGCCCAATGGGACAATTGAATTCAAGTGAAGGAATTCTCGATGTTATCCTTCAACTCATCAACCTCTAAAGGTAATCAAAGCACAAATTGTGACTCCAAATGATTTCAACTAGTGTAACTAGTCTTAGTGCTTCAAAACATCAATTCTCATATGTACACTTCATCTTCCAATTATCATGTACCTCCTTATCAAAATGATCCTATTCATGGTTTTCATGGCTTCTCTACAAGTTTACCTCAAGATATTTCACTTTATGAAGGTTCATATCAACTGTTCTACTCTTCTCCAACATCAAATCACTTATATTACCAACTTACTGGTTTTAATGATCAGTTTAAACAAGATGAGAATGAGTTAAACCTTGATTTGGAGGGTTTAAAAAGTGAATTGAGGGAGTTGAAATAAATTTTGAAATAGCAGCAAAAAATGCAACATCAATCTCATGTTCCTCAACAAGTCAAGAAGGTTTTTCCTTCTCCTTTCATTACCACCATGATCATTGGTAATGTCTTAATTCATAATTGTGATTTTAGTACTTTTTCAAGTCATTCTTTATCCCTAAGGAAATAGATAATAATTTGAAACTATGGTATGATTTTGATTCTAGATCTGAATTATAATTAGAAAGAAGATATATAAACACTCTTGGAATTGCAAGAAACATAAAGGTGTCTTTTGATTTTCCTACTTATCCTAATGTTAGAATCCCACAAGATATAATAGTTTCAGATGTGTAGCCATAATTCACTCTATTATTATCTAATGACTTCATGGATAAGATTGGTGTAAGAGTGTCCAATGATATATCTCAATTTATCTTCAAGTTTAAGCCTAGTTGGAAAGGTCAAATTGAGTCAAAGTCATGTAACAAGTTTTATTTGTGGTTCCTCCCTCCAAGAAAACCAAACATTGATCATTATCATTCTTATACTCATAACTCTCCTCCCAATCTTACTAAGCATACTAAAGAGCCTATCATAGATTCATATTACAGTCCATATTAGACCAAGAACCCAAACTATGTCATGCCTAACCTTGAGAGGAAGGAAGGTTGTATGCCTAGGCAAATTATAAAAAAGTAGGATTGTGTTGGGAAAAATTAAAAAGGTCCTACAGGTTGTTCCAATTCTCCATCTACCCTTCATGCTATATCTTATCATCAATTGCAAGACATGCCAAAGGTTGACAAGGTACTTGAAGAATTTCCATTTATTACTTCTTCTCTTTTGCCTTCACAACTTGAGAATCAACCGATTATTCCTAAGACTCTTCAAGATTTAGAGGATGATGCTACCATAGATGAGTTCCTTGGACATATTAAAGATGTTACCTCAAGTAGCTATGATGAATATATTTCCATTAGCACATCTCTTCACCCTAGTAGATCAGTTTTTGAGCTTGAGGAAGGAGTTGATGACATGAAGTAGCAAACAAAGGTTTTGGGAGAAGAAGACACTTCAACTATAAGACAAGAAGAAGTAGACCTTGAGTGGATTGATAAATTACCATGATTCATGGAAGATGATGATGATGATCAACTTACAACACAAGATGAAGAAGAGGTACTCATTAGCTAACATGATGTTCTATAAGAAATTGGTAAGAATGTTGATGAACTTCAAGTCCTTTCTATTGATCATGAAGAGTTAGAATTTTGGGATGACCTTGAGAAATTTTGATTGAGCTTGAATGATGCATCTTCACTTCATGAAGATCTTGAGAAATTTTTTGATGATGTTGCAATTGAACCTATTAAAATTCATGAAGCACCTTAACAAGAAGACAAGGTCATATGGCAGTCGTATTTGCACATTTTTGAAGAGTTTGAAGAACAAGGTAAGCATGGTTAATCTCAAGAAAATCAAATGCATAAGATAGATGAGGAATAAAAAGTAAAAAGAGAGGTAGTAATTTTTTAATAACCTCTCCCATGCATTCAGCTACTAGGACAACCAAAGTTTTATGGAGACCTTACTTTTCAAAATGAGTATCGTCTTAATGATGGAAAGCCACTTATAGTAGAATTTGAGGTTGAGTGTGAGGGTAAAAATGAGTCCAAAATAAATGAAAAATCACTTGAACCAATGGATATGGTTTCCATTCAAACCAATCAATAGGAGTATGTTTCCATTGAACACATGTTATTAGATGTAGAACCAGATGAAACCAATACAAGCACCATGGGAAGTAAACAAGGCATTGAACAAATAAGAATAAGTCATAAGTGACATCTTACACATCCTTCTAGTTCAATTAAATAATATGGTAAAAAAAACTTTCCTTTTTATCTAGGAGGATCAACTCTTTCTATTTAGTTTGTACATATTAGAGTGTGTTTATTTCAATTTGTCTTATGTTTCTTAAGTGCTTCATAACACAAGTGTGTTTCCTTCCTTTTATTTGGTGTGTGTATTTGATTTTGTATGTGTGGGTCAACCAGATTGTTTTCCTTGAGTCAAAGGTATATTTAAGTCAATTTGAGTTCCCATATGAATGACTCCATGCCCAATGGAAGGACTAGGCAACTGGTCTTCGGCATAGTTGGCATGCCACCCTTAAGAATTACCAAGAATATTGGCCAAATTTGACCACAATTTAAATTGGGTCAACCCATAATATTTTGAACTTTTGAATAAAGTTTCATGTGTCTTATGGAGTCTTTTATTGTCCTATATATCTCACGTGTCCTTCCCCTAGTCCTTGTTGAAGCCCATCTCCATTATACTAGGTTAGTCAACTAAAGTCAACATTGGTCAAACCTATTAAAACTTATTCAAAGTGCCAAATTGTGTTTTAAATGTCCTAATATGATATTTTTTATTTTTTAAGGTGTCTTTAAGTCATAAATTGGTCACTTGCTAGGTTTCATGAGCAAAAAGGTTCATTTAGCCAATTTTCTAGCTCAATTGATGACTTGTACGGATGGTGGAGTACCAATATTTGTCACCAAAATGAATCTCAACATGTAAAAGGTTATACTAAGTCAATATCAGTTAGATGGAAGTTAAAGAGTCAGTTTTATGCAAGAAATGGTAGTTTCTCCTTAAAAATAGGCCATTTATAGTACTTCTACGGACTTGTGGAACTCACCTTCAACTAAAAACATGGGTAAAGTGAATCTTAACCTCCCCATACTATTTTAAATTCTTGGAGTAAATATTATTCATCAAATTTTCAATTTCAACTTTTTTACTTCAACTTTCTCTTTGCAAACTAAGGAAGGTCAAATTCAAACACTTGGTGTGGGCCATACAGTTAGAATTGGGAAGAATGGTCTTGTGGGTGGATTTAATATGAGTGTACTTAAAATCCATATCAATAAATTTAAATTTTTTTCCTCATTTATGAACAATTTCTAACACCTCAGACAATTTTTTATGCACTTACATTCAAAGGGGGTATAGGTTTGCATCTTGTTCTTGTTTTTAGAAATATATGGAGCTATAAGGTTTTTATGGAGTATTTTAAAGTTGGAATAGGCTCTATCCATGATTTTATCATCACCCAACACTCTGTCCCTTAAGGTCTCTGAGGGAGATTTCCCAAATTATACTTGTTTCTCAAGTTTGCAGTCATAGATGTATAACCTATGTTATTTGAACGTGGAAGAGGATCCATGGAGATGTTTAGTGTTATTGGATTCATGTTATAAAATTTAATTAATTTAAATATCTTATGAGAGATCATATCAACACCCTTTCAAATAAAATTTTCCATTTTTCTTGTTCATTGCCTTGTCAGCAAAATAACACTCACATTTGCCTTATACAAGAGCTTCAGGAGGTTTGTACGAAGGGGTGAATGGTGAAACACATGATGGAATTAATTTTAAGGTTATAAAATACCCAAAGGGTCATTTCATACATGTCATAAAGGTTATAATACTATTCAAAGATGAGTTTTCCTTCAAAAGGATGATTAGACTGTATTGATCTCTCTATCCCAAAATGACCAAAATAGAGGTCCTTGAGCTTTTTTGGAATAACATATACATGACAAAAGGAGTTTTTAATGATCTTTATTTTTTTGTTTAGTATTTACTAAAGCATACAATTATCATTCCAATTTTTAGGTTTAAAATTTGAGTGAAGGATGAACAATTGGAGTCTAAAGTTGCCCAAGAAACCACTAGATTTTGACAGTGAAACCTACAACAGGCTTTAGTAAGTTTTTATCTTAGTTGGGAGGATAGTGACAAAATTGAAGGTTTAGGGTGAAAATGGATAATTTTAGAGCACTGGGCCTAAAGTGAAGGTTATTCATATCAACCACATGGCCTAAAATATCTCAAGTGCACCTACAGGTGGACCTAAAATCCATGAAACATAGTCATATAGGGTATATTGGTAGTGGAATGAAACAATGGATTTTGAGGAGGTTCCAAGTAATTCTAGGTTAAGGAGGTATAAATTTCAAGGAATAATGGATTTTAAGGCTGTTATAAATCATTATTTAAGACCTAATTCATACCCATGACCACCTACAAACACCTATAGGGGTTAGAACAAGGACTCTTATAGTTAAGGTAGGGGTGTCCTAGTCAAGAACCTAAGCATAGAATTGGTGTTGAATTGACGGTTTATAACAGAAATAAAAGAATTAAGAGAGTCTCATGACATAATAAAATGAAAATGATGTCCACACCCATATTCAAATCTCATACTAGACCTATAGTTAGGGTCTTAAGGGTGTCTCAGTCTATAACAAGCAGATGGCCTAGTCTTAGGAATGAGAGATAAATTAGTGCAAGGGATGGAGATAATTTTAGAAAAACTGGTGGATGACAATATATATGAGATTTTAGACATAATAGGAGGTTTTTATTATGTTCTTAAATCCTAAACAAAGCTCAAATAACCCATAGGTAGGCTTAAACAATGGTCTCATTCTAGGCAGTTGTAAACTTAGTCTATGTTTCCAAAAGCATAGAAAGTGTTTGAGAGACCAATAGGATAAAATATGATTTCAAAAAATCATATAATATGAATAGGCCCATTTTAAGGATCATGTGTAAAAAATATGTCTCAAATAAATATGCAAAACTTAGTCATCCTTCAAAACCCCTGCAGATAATGCATTCCTACAAGTCTATCTTGGCTTTTGGAGGTTTTGGAGGGTCAAATGGATGATTCAAGTGTTAAAATTTGGTATATATTACCACTATTATTTCAATAATATCATATAATTGTCAATTTTTCAAGGCTAATATTTCTATTACTCTCTATTTTATCTCATAGGTAAGGTACTTTTCCCATACACAAGACTAGCAGTTTTGAGGAAAAGTGATCAGTAGGTGACCAAAAGATAAGGAGAACTCAAATGAAGGTTTTTGAAGCTTATTAACACCTAACACAAGATAAAAACATTTATATATGGTTTGAATGAAAATAGGGAGGCCTAGACAAGAAGATTTGTAGGTAGACCTAATGAGGCAACATGCAAACCTAACCTCAAATGAGAGATCACTTTTAGTTTGGTCCTTAGGAAAGAATCTCAATGGATTGGGTAATATTAAAAAAGGTATATTTTAATTTTTTAAACCATTAAATTTAATGGTAATCCATTTGGGAGTCATATTGAGTCTAAATTTTCAAGCAGATCCTTTGGAGAAGGCCTAGGCCTAGTTGCTAGATAGGGTCACTCTTCATTTATAACTCTAAGGGAGCTATTTTATTAATGTGAAAATGTTTTTGGGATGTATATAGAGGTTATTGAGGTTTTAGTATGTAGAATAGGTCACATATTAATCACTTTTTGACCCAACACCATGATAGGGTATGCAAATTGAAGGGGTTTAGTCGAGAGGTCAACTTTAAACGCTCACACCTACTTGGAAAAATTGCATGGGATTATAATAAGTTATATGAGGATGAAGTATGTCCCAAGAAATAAAATTGGGGTGTTATTTTAGAGTTCTAATTCTATAGGTTTATGAACAATCCCTTAAGGGCTAGTGCACTCAAAACCCTCCTAAAACTTGTTTTGTGACCCAATGGAAGAAATGATGCTCAAAGTACATCCAAATGGACAAATTTGACCTTAAGAGTTAAAGATAAGTTGTTGAAAAATTCATGATGTATAGAGACATGGAATTAAGGTGTAGGTTTCTTTGAAAATTTATTTTATTTTGTAGGTCCTGAAGATGATCATGAGATACCAATCACTTGGGAGGATATCTTAGGACTTGAACCAAATCCTTATGCCATTTGTAGAGCTTATAAATGCTCACAAGTGTCCTTGTTAGGCCTCTCACATTAGCCAGTCTCTAAAGTGACATAGTGAAAAGAGTGGTAACCTAAATTTGGAGACTTTTAAGATGTGTTTGATGGAGCCAAGCATATGAAGTGTCCTACCATGTGTCATGAGACTCCTTGTATAAATTATTTAGGAAGAATAAAGAGATTATAGTGATTATTATCAAGAAAATCATATTGGACAGTAATCATGGTTATAGATGATGATTATACTTGTGTAAGATAATATCCATGATTATAAAAACTTCCAATGTAAGTAGAGGCCTCTTTGTAACTTTCTCTCCTTAGTGTACATGTGATACGTATCCATAATATTTTTTTGAATGCTCAAGGAAGCCCATGATGAAGTATCCCAAGAGAGAGCGATTGAAGAGATGTTATGCCACATATGGAGAAGATGCTTATTTGGAATATAATCATGTGAAAATTAGTTTCCTAACACCCTTTACACTTCATCCACATGCATTATAAATAATTTTCATCTTTTGACACTTGCCCTTTTATCTCTTAAACTTCTCTTTTCTCTCTATTATTCTAAGTTATATAAATGCAAGCCATTTTGGCTATTTTAAGAAGACCACACCTAGTATGGTGAAGCCCTACTAGTTTGATATTGTAATTTTCATTTGAAATAAGATATAAAATCTAGTTTTAATCCTACAAACTATCTTGTCTAAGTGTGTGAAGATATGTTTAATGAAAATTCAAGTGATTGATATCAATCCTTGCTTCCTCTCAATACTTCCATGTCTAATGCAAGTTTTTTCATCCTAACAACTCACATGAAGTGTTTTTAAGTGTATGAGTCTATTTTTAAGTGTAAAAGTAGCCTTAGTGTCTAAAATTGATCTTTGGTTAACTCACATTGAGTAGTATTTCATATATTCCTCCTTCGTGTTTTAAATGCTAATGTTAGAGTCCTCTAAGAGGTAGAAGCTATTTTTGTGAGTCTTGTCTCTTAGTGTATTTTTATGATAATATTGTGAAGATATTCATGGTGTATCACCCCCTTAGAATATTTTAATTTCATGTAAATCTTATCCTTTTTCACATAAACAAGTATTAGATTAGGTGAAAAGTACATCAAGCCATATCTAGGGAGCTATCCCTTTAAATCCTAGAGGTCTACTTCCACCATAGGTACCCCACACACCTATAAGTAGTTCAATGTTGCCAAAATCTAGAAGAGGCTTGAACAACCTCTTCTAGGGTGAAAGATTTGGAGCCAATAGTATCTAATAGATTATGCAAGTGGTTTCATGTAAATGTTCTTCCTAAAACCATTTACAATAATGGTAGTGTGTATGGGTTGCTTATCAATATAGGCTCATATGAAGAGTGCTTGAAAGATTAAATTATCATCAATTATCTTGTTGTCATTAAATTTGATCATGGGTTGTTGTCATTAAGTATCACTAAGTATACCAATAATAGAATCTATCACATGATCGTATATTTTTAGTGGAGGATGCATGTTAAATGCATAATGTATCTTTGAAGTGTCCTTACTTTTAGTTGTCTCATGTATAGGAAATAGATCATTAAAGATATTAAACTATTTATTTATATTATGTTGCAGTCTAGATTATTCTATAAGGATGCCCAAATCTAAGATGTTTTCATTTATAAGATCATGTATCTTGTGTCTTAATTTTAGATATATGTTCATTGAATGCCCTGCAATATAATTATAATCACAATATGCATTTCCATCATAGTTAATTGGTGTAAGCCTAATTGGATCAAGATCTTATGGAGGAAGAAATGTGATAAGGTTTCACTCTATTAAATTATTTATTAGTACATGAAGAGGTGATGGTAATATCAAAAAATGACTCTTTAGTATTGTTATCAATTATAGTTGGTTTGTTTATTATGACACTACATTAACTATAATCTTTGACCATTATTGGCATAATTTAGTTTAATCTTGCAACTTGGTTTGCTTTGAAAATTCTTTATTGAAGTAGTTATAGGAGTGGATGTATACTTAAGTTTGTTCAAAGCTATTAACTTGATTTATTTGTCTTTCACTAATGGCATAGTTCATCAAAATATTTTAATCTCTTTAATATAAGTTACTTATGAAGTGGTGCTAGAAAGCTTTGATTTAATATATATTGTAGTTCATTTTTGGCCATAACATTGGTCATTTTGGTTAGCATGGTCTTATAACAAATTACATAGTCATTAATCATTTCATTTTATCATTTCTCAAGTTTATAAATGTGTGCATAGGATAACTTCTTATCAATATTTATGGAAAAATGTACTAGGAATTGGTTATCCAAGTAGTTGAATGCTCTTATGAATTAAAGATGAAGCTCATACAACCATCACAATGCATAGTCATTGAGGATTCTTGTAAATATCTTAGTCAATATTTATTATATGAATAGTCCAAGTATGTTGCATGAAATTATTTAAGTTCTTGTTTGGGATAATTTTTGATTTCATATAAAGGAAGCTTGGGAGCTCCTAGTCTTGTTGGTAAAGGATATGATTCTATATAAGGGGATGAAGGGTTATGTAACAATACATGTGAATCCATGGAATGACTAACTATTGATACACCTTGATCTAGTTGCAACACCTTAACATATAGAGCTATAACAATCTACTAAAGGGAATGTTCAATAGGTGAGCTTGTTGATGGAACATAAATAGTCATCATGGATGGGGTAAAATTTTCCTATGTAGGAATACATATAGATGTGACATAGGTCACTATAGGTTTAGGCATATGAATAATACCGATAATAAGGGTCACCTAGTATGGAATTAATATATTGAAAGGATTGATTGATACTAGTAAAGGGTTCTTTTTATTACATCTAAGATGTAGCAATCTTAGCTTGGTATATGACCTTAGATGTTAGGATCAATTGGAAAATTATACCCACATATTTAGGATATTGATTAAAATTGTATAAGGTTTAACCTGGTTAGGATATACCCCATCAATTTCATTGGGATGAATTCTATCTAGGCCCTCATGATTGTCTTTATTGTTATGTTCATTTTGATTATCTTTATTATCATGTTCTAATCGATACATATCAATATAATCTCTTATTTTCACATATTCATGAATAATTACATCATCAAAATAATAAGAAACATTTATTTTGTCCATTTTAGCTGAAATAGAAGGAATCTGATTATGGTTTATATGGGTTCCACTAAATATAGCACTATTTTTTAGAACAAGGGAATTGGCCTTTTTATATGGCATAAGATAGGACCATGTAAAGATATAGAAAGTTAGGGATAAAGGTGAAAAAAATATATATGTATTGAAATAAAATATCATATTTTGAAACTGTATGACAAAAAATCTAAAACATATTTTGTGTATGGAAATTAGAAATGAACTTTTAAAACCCTAGGACCAAAAATATGAAACACTGGAAGAATGGTTTGATATGTGTACAATTTCAGCAATATGTTTTCCCTATTTTATATTAATATAAATTAATTAATTTAAATAATATATGAACTTGTATAATGATTCATATACTAAGGCATGACATTCAAATAAACATCTAAATTTAAAACACTTAAACTGGTTGCAATGTTTTGACAAGTGGAATGTACTAAATATAGTAATTAAAACAAAGGTATAAGTACTTATATTTTATGGGTGACTATCTTAATGTGACTATATTTTAGAATTGGAAATAAGGATAAAGTAGGCACATAGTTCTTTTAGTTATAAAATTAATTCTTTGTCTACACAAGGTCAGTTTTGTCAAATTGGGTTAGTATCACCAGTCGATATGAACCTAAACTGGTCTTTACTGACCTATGAAAAAGTGTGTATCTATGACCGTATAATCACCTATACATATTTTGTGATCCCAAACCTTGATGATGTGTGGAGATCCATAAATAAATATATATTTCTTTAAAACCCTATGTGTGCATGTGAGGGATTAAAACCTTCAAAAATTAAGAGAGTGAAATGGTTTGAGTTGACCCCAATCATCCTTGTTTAATAATTAATTCTTTCTTATGTATCTAATAATCTAAGGATGGAAATCAAGACACAAAAATTTATCTAACCTGTTATGATTGTGAAATTGTTTTCCTTCATTATATGTATGTAACTAATGATTTGAATTTTGATGAAAACATAGACTAGTTAAGCAAAATATCAATAGGCATAAACTAAAAAATTACATGAAATTTATTATTCTCTATTGATTATCATTAAATGAATAAAATTATTACATAAAATTATTTAAATATAACTCAAATAAAAATTGTATTTCACATGCAAAATTAAAAAAATCCAAAAACAAATAATAAACTACATAGAGTTAACTACCCATGCTATAAATAACAACTTGCTTTTCTTAATAAATTTTGCATACAAGTTTGAATGAGAATAAAATTTAAAAAATATAATATAAATACTAAATTAACAATTTTTGATGAGTTTTAACTCAATTTCAAGTATGATTAAAAGTCTATTTGATTTCTAATATTTTTAGAATGGTTAAAAATACTAGAATGTAATTTCAAACCCTTGGATGATCGTATGGCTTTATAAACATCTTAGACTTGGTCCTAATTGGTGAAGTGGGTTATTTCTACATTATTATTTATTTATCTTTGTTTTAGTGTGAATTATATCTCAATCAAGTTAACATGTCAAAAATTATGGCCTAAAAGATAGGTCTCTACATCATTCTCCTCTGGTTAAAAATAACTTAGCTCCTATGAGTTACCCTGATTATATTCCTACCATTTATTTTGTTCAATATTTTTCAGCTCCCATTATGAAATACAAGAATTTTATTCTTTTTATAATCCTTACTAATGTATGGAATACATGTCATAATTTATTTTCCTTGTATTCATTATCTTCTTATCCATAACCTATACTATATTTTCTTTATTATTCCATGGTACCTATCCATTATAAATCATATTATTTCCATTCACTATCTTCTCCATGAAAATAATATAAATATAAAACATTAAATACTAGATATATATAAAAATTATTAGGTAAACTTTCCTCATAAGCATTTTCATTAAATTTCTTCACAATTTTGCATAGACCAATTATCTTGTACTTCAACTTATTGTATGTTCCTTTGGGAAATATTTATTTTGTCAAATACACTATCATCAAATATCCTTATTCAAATCCTTTTGAATTTCTTGTTACATTTGTTATTTATTTATAATTTTCATTCCTTTCTTGCATCTTTCTTCTTACTACTTTATGCAATTATTATATGTGCTTTGCAAATGCTTTGGCATCTTCACTAACTCATTATGCAATTGGTAGCTACATAAAATCTAAATTAACCATAATATTTATGATATAAATAATCTAAAATGGTGACTTTATTATTTATTTGTTCACTAAACTATTATATTCAAACTCAATTGTGGTAAATCCAAGTCCCATTGCTTGGGATTCCCTAAAACTATGCATCTTAACAAATTACCCAAGCTCCTATTTGCTACTTTTGTTTGCCCATATATTGATGGGTGGTGTTTTAACCTTTTAGGACTTAACTAGTGTAAATACTATGTTTGTTGAAGAGATAAGTATACTAAATTAGGGAAATAAAATGGAATAAATATATCCGTTAATTTTTTATAGAATTGACTAGCTTTGACTTTTCTAAAAATAGTAATAAATAGTACATTTAAGAACCGAACTTGAAAATAACTAAGGTGGATGATTTGGGTGTTGTAAACTAAGTTGGAAGCTATTATGAGTGTTATAAAATAGATACCAATGTCATAACCCCTCATGAATAGTAGTATCACAATTATACAATAGCTCTATTATTGAAAATGTGGTGGTAGTGTCCTGATATTGGTGGTATTATCCTCTATGTTGGACTCTCTCAAGTTTTTGGGTGTACATGTGTCTAGATATCTAAGATTTTTTTCTACATGCATGAGTCATAAAAAAATATATTTTTCCTATAATGAATGATTTAGTGATTAAACCCTAATCCTCGGTGTATCTAGGGTATCTAGTTGACATGAGTTAAAAGTGTGTTTATTAATAGGGTAGGTTGGGCATCCTTGACACCCCATTGTAAAGAGGATTGCTTACTTAATAATACTCTAAGGAGGGATCAAGCCTAATGTATTTATGTATATTTAATTTTTGGTGTAAGTTCAAGTGAATCTAGTATGATAGTGGCCTTGAGTGCATTAAATGTGCTTGAGACTATAAATCTAGGTAATATGAGTTTAGGACTACTGTAGATGGTAGTATGCAAAATTAGGGTAGAATAGGGATTGATAAATTTATTTGTACATAACTTATTCTTAGTTTGAATGTGTATTTTGTATATAATTTTCATATAGTGTTTATATGGATTAAAACATCTATTTATATTGTTTTGATGCTTAAGCAAGTGATAAAATAGGTTTAGGTTGACCCTAGGAGGCTCTAGTTTTGAAAAGATATATGCTTCAGAAATAAAGAGGTAAAGGACATTAGATCCATTTTTGGGACACTAATGACATGTGGCATTAGTTTCATTATTATGGAAATAGTGTCTAATTTGTATAACACTACGCATGAAGGACTAGGATCAAGAAATGAGGGCCTAGGACTAGTTTGTAGATGACTAGGGATGCATATGGCCCACATGAAGGCTGGATAAGTGTGATAATAGGATCTAAGATATGTCTAAGGCTAATATAAGGATATGTATCCTCAAGTAGCACTCTTATAATTAAAATAACACTTTTGGGTGACTAAATTTTCCCCTATTTATTCTAAAAATGTAGTAAAGAAAAATGACTAATATAAAGCAAACAGAAGCATACCTAGACTTACCTAAGAGGTGAAGCCTATGAAGCTAGGTCTGAGTTTGTGAAGTTGGGTCTGAGTATGTGAAACATAATCCAATGAATGTATTGTAATTTAAACATGCATAAATTGGTCCTTCCTTAAGAGATATCAAAATAAAAAGACTAAACTAAGTAAAGAAGTAAAACTAGGTAAAGAGATAGGAAAGATAAAATGCATGAATATGCCTCACTAGTACATGACCTAATGCATAAAATCATTGATAACTTATATGTGGGCATTCACATAGTGATCAATTGATGAAATCTTAGATTGAGTTGATGGATTTCTTAATCCTCATGTGTGGGTGGATTGATAACTCAGTCTAGTTTTGACTCCATCATTTCCCACCCCTACTTGGTGAATCATGACCTATGAATAGCTTGTATTGGATTAATGGTGTGTCCAATCCTATCATATATGTGGATCAAGAATTAAATTAGGATATTAATCCATCATTTCCCACCCATATTTAGTAGATACATTTGAAACTAAACCAAATAAATTAACTTAAAATGTCTAACTAGGTATGTCAGCTCTACGACCACTTTGGTACATTAGGCAACTTTGGGCCACTTGGGAATACTAACCACTATAGATAAAGTAAGGATTGAAATTGGTGTAAAAATTGGAATATAATGTCAAGTGTATACAACATATATGATGACATGGAATTTTTTATTCCATTTGATCAAGTGGTGTGTAATTGACCATATGGAAATAATATGTTATGTATAAGCCCCCAAATCTGATATCTGACCATATGGATTCTAGACTAAGTTTTAATAATATATATCTAGGTATTTGAAATAAATATGGAAATGGTCATGCCATGCATGATGCCCCCAATATGAGTAAATTAATATGAATTTGAGCAAATCTACTATGAATTTGAGTAAAAATGATAAATTTGTAACTGAAATTGTGCAAACTTATATTTTACTTATTGTACCTTTCTGGTGAATCTAGGTTTTTTCTAAAACTAAGGCTATTATATATTAATATCATGTCTTATAAAGTAGGGTCATTATTGGAAATATGGTGCTAGTGTCCCGCTTTGGGTGCTAGTGTCCTTTTCGTATGATTCTTGTGAAACTGTACTACTTTTTGGGTCATTAGTCTCCTATTGTGTTTACTTGAGTATGATTTTATATATTCTAAGCTTGTGTGATTAAAATGTAATATTAATGCAATAGAGGAGCCTGATCTTTATAACAAACCCCTATAAATGCCCCCTCTTTTGAGAGGACTTGTTTAACCTATGTAATAGCTATCCTCAAAATAAAATGCTCTACAAAATATGTGTTAGCCAAATCATATATGAAAATATAAGAAATGAAAATGTATCAATGCATACAATATGTAATTTTGTGTTTTCTAAGTAATATTTGAATGCTTTTGTGTTTTTGACATATTATATTATTTTTGTATTTTCTAGATATAAGCTATGTATAATCAAAATGAAAATGAACTATGTACAAGGATCAAGATAGAAGTAAAGTATGTACAAGAAGGTAAGAACAATACTGAATTATGAGTCTCATGGGAGACTCATTATCAATGTGGCCTATGTCAAAAATAGGAATGGTAATCTCTCATGCATTGTGATTTCTATGTTGTAGTTGAATGGTGTTATAGTAGGAATCTGAGTATTGTTCATCATCAAAATCATAATAACCTATAATGTTAAAGGGAATTACCTCATATTATGGATTTGACCTTTCTAAATTATTATTTGGTGTATTTATTTTGATGAAACTATGCTTATTGTATGAATATGGTGCTTTGTAATCTCTTTTGCTAGAAATCCTCTTTTGAGAATGTTTGTTGGGTTCACATGATATTGACTTTACAACTTAAATTGTTTCTCTTTTATAACATTTCTTGTGTACTTGGATATTTTGTCTTGATAAACTGTATCTATGAAATATTTGCCTTAGGATGTTTAATAAATCCCAAATCATGTTGACCAACATTAGCAACTACTAGAATAGAAGAAGTGATGCCTTAGGCCTGCTTGTCCAAACCTTGATTATGATAATCAAACTATTATATATATTTTTGACTAAAACCATACTATTTTAAAATTTGATCCTAATTTTGGAGAGGTATAGTTGCATCATTTACTTTCTTTACTTGTGTTTTTTGTATTGTTTCTTTTTATGGTTGTGATGTGTGAACCTTTTTTTGTTATGAGTTATGATTTAGTAACCATTTTTGTATTGTTTCTTAATTTGACCCATTTTGAATTTTTAGATGTGCCATTGTATGTTGTTTGAATGATGTATCATTATTTAAGTCATTCGTATCCATTATATTTTATATTTTCATTTTCAATTCTAAACACGAATCAGTGTGGTGCCCGTGCATTTTATGATATGCACAATAATATCTAGATCTCCTCACTGGGTGTAGAGGTGGTATGTTGAACAACTTAACTTTAATCATTTGCATTAATAACTCACTTAAACTCTTATTTGATCTTTGAATGATTTTTGAATCACTATTTGTAGATGTACTTAATTGTGATATATGATTTAGATATGAAAGGGTCTTAGGCAGAACTTTGCTAGGTGTAGATGCATATACATGGTTTATGCTAGCATATTTTGAAGACCGTGTACATGTAATGTGATTTTTTAATAATGTTAATTATTAAATTAATAACTAATTTAGATTATGTAAATCTATTATTAGCTTGCTCATACTAATAATTCGATCCTTTGGAGTCTCACAAGTTAAAACCCTAGTTACTTATGATTGGACATGTATGCACACACCCTAGAGGGAAGAGGAATGAATAGGCTGAGTATGGGGATTAGTGACAATGGTATATGATAATTCATATTATGGAGTGATATTATGGGCCTAGTTATAGGGAAAGTAGATATCACCCACATGGATATGAGGAGGAGAAATATATTCTTTCATGTGTATAAGATATGGCATTGAAACTTAAAACCTGGTTGTTAGCTTATGTAATATATCCTCTATGTATGTAAGGATTTATTTCTTAATTGAATTCTTCATAAGAGAATAATGTAATCATATATATATATATATATATATATATATATATATATATATATATATATATATATATATATATATATATATATATATATATATATATATAATGAAACGTGGCATGCATTTCAATTGATATAAAGCATCATGTATACATGTGTTTATGTCTTTTTTGAGTTCATTCTAAATTAAAGGAAACAAGCATGTAAATGAACGTGTTAAAATTTGCATCAAAAAGTGATGAAATTATTATATCATTATTATCATGATTATATAAAATAAAAATCAAGAGATTTATGGATATGAAATATGAGTATGAGTCTTAGAATGCTAGAAATATAAATCCTAGGGTTATCTAAAGTTAAGTTTTGTGCATTATTCGAAGTAAGTTGGGATCACTAAATGTTTTAAAATTTTAGCACTTAACACAATGTAGATATTATGTTTGTTGAAAATTTGAGTAGAATAAATCATATAAATAATATGAAATAAATATATCCACTTATTTATTATAGAATTGACTAGCTTTAAATTTTCTAAAATTAGTAATAAATAGTGCAAGTAAAAACTTAGCTAGAAAATAACTAAGGTGGAAGTTGATGGGAGTGTCATAAATTTTATCCTAGTATCATAACCCATCCTATAAAATAACACCACAATTGGACAATAGTGCAATTATTATAAATGTGATAATAATGTCCTGATATTGGCAGTAGTGTCATCCATGCTAGATTATCTTAAGCTTCTAAATGCACCTGTGTCTAGATCACTAAGGTATATTCATACATGAAAAAGTATTAAAACCTTATATTTTTATTTTAATGATTTATTTAGTGATAAAAATCTAATCCTCCATGTAGCTAGGGCATCTTTTGGCATGATCTAAAAAATTTGTTTATGAGTAGGGTAGGTCGGACATCCTCAACACCCCACTGTGAAGAGAGTTGCCTACATACAAACACTCTAATAAGGGATAAATCCCTATGTAGTTATCTCCACCTAAGTTTTGGTGCAAGTGCAATTGAATCTATTATTATAGTGGCATTTAGTGCCTTGAATGTGCTCGAGATTGAAAATCTAGGTAATTTGAGCTTAAGACTGTTGTAGATGGTAGTATGCAAAAGTAGGGTAGAAAGTGATTGATAACATTAATTACGCACAACTTGTTCTTAGTTTAAATGCATATTTTTTATTTTATTTTCATCTAGTGGTTATAGGGATAAAAGTCATGTATTTATACTACTCTAAGGCTTTTATGGGTGATAAAATAGGTCTAGGCTAACTTAGGAGGTTCTAATTTTGAATATATATCCATTTTAGAAACAAAAGGTAAATGACATTAGTGCCATTTTTAAGACACTATTTCCATGTGGCACTAGTGTCCTTATTATGTCACTAGTGTCCTTATTATGGCACTAGTGTCCAATTGGCTAAACACTAGGCATCTAGGACCAAGATCAAGAAATGAGGGTTTGAAACTACTTTAAGGTTGACTAAGGATGCCTATGGCCCATACAAAGGTTGGATAAGTGTAATAGTGTGATATAGGATAAGTATAGGGATAATCTAGGGATATGTAGTGTCAAGTAGTACTCTTAGCACTCAAATACCATTTTTGGATGATTACAAGTGGTATGCACTACTAAATTGTATTTTAGTTCCTAGTTTCTTCCATAGAGTCCTCTACAGATTTAGATATTTTGTGTCCCTATACGATCTAATGGTTTTTATAACACCATGTAATCTAACAACATCCTTAAAAAATATTTATGCAACTCTAGTGGCTTCATTTATTTTATTACATGAAATAAAATGAACCATTTTATAAAACTTGTCTACAACAATAAAAATTGAATCATTACCTCTCTATGTGTTTGGAAACCCCAACAAAAAGTCCATACTCAAATATGTCCATGGTCCTCATAGGACTGGTAATGGCATGTATATCATTATATTTTTTTCATGGCCTTTAGCCACCTAACATATCCTACATATTGAAAATACATAGCCACATCTCTCTTCATCTTTGGCCAAAAATACTTTTCCTCCACTAAAGCTACTATCTTATCCTTACCAAAATTCCTAGTTAAATCACCATTGTATAGTTCTATTATAATATTATCCCTTAGAAACCTAACTAGAATACATAATTATTTTATCTTGAAGATATAACCATATTGTATATGGCACTAATCATAAACATTATTTGTCACACCTATTAATAGATTCTTGCGTTGCTCAAATATCTTTCCAAAATTTAGATGAGTATCATATAGTCCCTTAACAACTTCAAATATAACTACTTCACTCACCATAATAGTTAGTAATGCCACTCTTCTACTCAAAACATCATATACTTGATTTTGCATTCTTGATTCATGCTTCAAAACAAAAGTATACCCCTGTAATAAAGACACCCACTTTACATGTATACTATTTAACTTATTTTGAGTGTTCACATACTTCAAAATCTCATGATCTATAAATATGATAAACTCCTTAGGCACCAAGTAATGCCTCCAATGTCTTAATTTTTGTACAATGACATAAAATTCAGCATCATATGTAGAATGCTTATTTCTTAACTCATTCAATTTCTCACTAAAATATGTTTTTGGCCTTCCTTCTTGACTCAACACAACATTGATTGCCACATGTGAAGCATCACAATCAACCTCAAACACTTTGTTACAAAATTTTAATTATAAAATAGGTTACTTATGATCTTATTCTTCAATAATTGAAAGCTTTTTATTATTGGCTTTGTCCATACAAATAATTTTCTCTCATGCAATTTTTTATATGTGAAATAATATTACTAATATTTTTAATGAAATTTCTGTAAAATTTTGATAAACCATGGAAAATTCTTACATCTATGATGATATTTTGAATAGGCCACAAAATTTTCCTTTAAGTTTTCTTCATCCATTCTAACACCATCTACTAAAACTACAAACCCCAAAAATACCAAACTATTTTTCATAAACTTGTACTTCTTCATATTTTCATAAATCTTCTCCTTTCCTAATAATTCTAATACTTTTCTCAAATGACTTAATTGATCTTATTTAGACTTATTAATGATCAAAATTTCATGAAAATAAACCACTACAAACTTACCAATGTAATCTCATAACATTTTTTCCATCACCCTCATAAAAGTGTTGGGTGTATTTGATAATTTGAATGAGATCACCATCCACTCATATAAGCCACACCTAGTCTTGAATGCTATTTTACATTCATCTCCTTCATGAATACAAATATTATAGTATCCACTCCTTAGATCAATCTTAGTAAAGTATTTTTCTCCTAAAATCACATCCATCATGTCATCTAAATGAGTATAAGAGATATGTATTTAATAGTTATTTTATTTATTTTTCTACTATCTAAATAAATCCTCCATGTTAAATGTTTATTTGGATTTATCAATGATGTAATTTCACAAAAACTCATGATATCCCTTACTAGACCTTTTTGTACCAATTTAGCAACCTATTTTTTCAATTTTACATGTTCTATTGGACTCATCTTATAAGTTACTTTACTGGGTAGAGATGATCCTAGAATCAAATTAATATGATGTTGAATGTCTCTTTGGTGGTAAACCATCTAGTAACTTATTAGGTATAACATCTATATATTATTTCACCACTTATGTTGCCTATGATGGTATGTTCACCACTTTTATGTCTTATTTATTTTCTATTAAAGTATAATAACAACCTATCATCTTCATGTCTTTGATAATTTCTTTCATGGACAACATGTTTTATTCATGCCCTTATTATTTCATAGGTAATAAAACTAACTTTGTACCACCTTTACAAAAATTAGATGTATAATTTACTCCAAAATGGATTGCCTTTCTATCTTATTACAATGGTCTTCCCAACAAGACATGGCATGCATCATTAGAATAACATCACACCATATTTTATCTCTGTAAGTTTTTTATTATAAAAAAATTTACTAAACACCTTTTATCTATTTTAACTTCATTCCCTTTCTAAAACCATGAAATATGATAAGGATAAAATGTTTTTCACATTGAAAACCTAATTTATGTACCATTTCTTTAAAAACCATATTTTTACAACTGCCACCATCTATGATTACCTTGCATATTTTACCTCATGAAGTGAACCTTGTTCATAAAATATTTGTATGTAGCCACAAATCACCACCTTATTTATTATGCACCTATTCTTTCATTGGAGTTATAGTTTTTCTCCTCATCATGATATTTTCTCCTATGTCTACTACTATAACTTTTGTATTTTTTATTCTATTTTAGCCTCCACTAAATTTACTCATAGGCATTCCTCTTGCCTCATTTCTTATTCATGATAGTGTGAACACTCAAACACTCTATGTTCTTCTTATCCACATCTATAAAAAAAAATAAGACGTGTGTTTATTTGGAAACCATCCATGAGCACCACCATATCCTTATCCTCTCTAAAATCCTCTTCCTCTTTGTTGATATTAAAACCCTTGCCTATTATCTTCTTAATTTTTTACACCATGGGGAGATCATTTTCTAGTGTAATTAAATGCACCTCATCCCCTTAATAGAGGTGATTGTCCTCTTCTTCGTTTAATTGATCTTCTGAAATTATGTCTATTTTGTTTTTATTCTTCCTTCAAAGATAATTGATAAGCCTCCTCCATTCAAATTATTTTATGCATGCTTGATTAATCTTTAATAGAAAACTTGAAACCATTAACATACCTTATGTCCATCTCTTCTTCTATTTCATCATGATCCACTCATATGGACATCTTGTAAATCTCATTTATATACTATTGTATATTTTGATCATTTTTTCTTAAATTCTAGAATCTTATGTACAGGGTTTGTGTATAATCCACAGGAATAAATTTCTCCTTCAATTTATTTTCCATCTTACTCTAGGTGTTGATCTTCTCTTTACCCTTTCTCTTTCTCTCTTTCTACAAGTGATCCCACAAAATCATTGCATGACCATTAAATTTAATTCATACAAACTTTACTTTATTATATTCTCTTATACTTTTTCATTCAAAAAACTTCTCCATGTTGTTTATCCAATCTATCAACTCCTTTAGTTTTAAACTGCCCCATAATTTAGAACATTAATCTTTATTCCTTCATTCCTTCTTTATAAATCCCAAACCATCATCTCTTACATTAATGGTGGTTGTTATCATCATTATTATTTTTTAATTTCATCTTCATGATCTATTTATTCCTCTATTTCATATTTAATTTGCCTATATCTTTGATTTGCAACAACAATAATTAATTATTCCAAATGCTTCTACAACTCTTGCAGTCTTATTCATATAAGCATTTCCTCATCGACCTCTTACAATATTTACACATGTTATTCAATCATAAAATACTCTCATAAAATATATTTTCAAACCCAATACAAATTAACAACTATATTACCTCTAAGAGTCAAACTTTTTATGATACAAAATGATGAAATCATAGATTAGCTAAGCAAAATATCAATAAGCATGTTGGTTCTTAGTTTTACACCTCTCTAATCTAGCCTTACACACTTGAATAAATATGGAAAAAAATGATGATAAACCTACTAGTATGTCATTATAGATAGGGAAGGGTTGGACATCAATAATGGACTAGACTAATAAAATGACTAAGAGCCACTAATAAAGGGTATGGTCAACTCCCTGCTACTTTTGGATCTACCTAAACCAAGGTGAGAGGTCCTAAGGATTATCTTACTCAAATAGAGAGATTATATAATTCAACCTCCATGGGGATTATTGGCACAAATAGACACAAATTTAACTTGGACACAACCAAACTTACACACTCTACCTGATAAGGGTTGTCACAAGGAATGAAAAAATATGATAGGTCACATTCAAGATACTAAATATAGATATGCATATGATTTCAACTTTCATTATAAATAATCTTCAAAATATAAGGGTTGAATAAAAGACTACAATTCTAAACTTTAAAACACAAACTACAAACACATTTCAAGTATGTAAGATCTCATGAATTTGTTAGGCAAATAACCCTTATAATATGCAAAGAAAGTATTATATGCAGGGTGGGATGAGGTAGAATAGTTAGATGATTATATAAAATGGAATGTGGCATGTTGGTGGCCTATTCAAAAATAAAGGTCTCTTACAATGATCATGACATTATCCTTAGTAAAATATGTAGAAAAGACTCAAATAAAAGATAATGAAAAATACTAAATGGTCCCTAAGAACCTAGATCATACACTGTAACTAAACTTTCAAGAAACTTTTTTCTATCAAATTTGTATACCTAGGGTACCCTGAAAGGTCATTCAATAAAAAAAATTCAAATTTAAACTATATAAAAGGATTTATAACCCAGATCTATCCCTAATAAGATAATCATTAGTAAGCATGAACCCAAAAATCTAATCAATAGGACTTGTAAAACATATTAATGCACTTCATCAACAAGAAAGAGAAAAGAACCACAAGTATTTTCATTAATATTGAAAAGAAACTTTACACACATCAATTGTTCAAAAATTTTCCAAGGGGACAACATAGTGAGTTTGCTATTTTGACAAGGGAGACATATAAACATGATCTAAAAGCTTGATAATGGTTGTACAACTTTAACCACCTTAGCAAAAGAGACAAGATCATCACACAATCATTGATCCTAAAAAAATTATAGAACCTTATCAGAATCAATCTTAGATAAGAAAAAAGTTCAAGATTTTAGGGGATGATTAGTCTATTCATTTGTCTTTACTAGTCTCCCTAAAATTAAAAACATCAATCTCACATTTTAGACCCATAGTCCCTTTACACTTGCACTCCCAACTTGATAAATCCCTTTTTGAGTGACTATATGATACCTGAGCTGAGGAATATCTTGAAAAGACTTTTTGAGAACAAAAAATAACATAGGAGAAGAAAAACAAACAACATATAGGTGTTATGTGTAAATAAGGGACAAGAAATTAATAACAAGAAAAAAAGACCAAATCCCTACACTAACTCAAAAAAGAGCCTACCTCCAAGGTCAAATGGAAATCATTTAATCTATTACAAAACCTAGAAACATGGATACTTCCATTCAATGTCTCCTTTTCATGGATATGAGCACTTGTACGCTTGTGTCTCTAGGCTTGATGCAACTTGACTTCCCACCTCCATTTTTCTTTTTAACCCATGATCCAACATGGACCATTGATCTCGATCTAAATGCTCAAATGCCATTAGCTATCCACTATGGCTTAAATTTGACATCCACATGCCCATCATTTAACATTTGCATGAATTCTTTTGATGGGAATTTGAATATAAAATTTAAGCCCTAATTGATAGTTTTCATGGCTTAACTTTAACTTCCATATGCTTGTGATTTGATTCCTGTGTGACTATCAATGACATCTATGTGACTGTCAAATTTAAGCCCTTAATAAATAATTATCATGGCTTAAATTTGACATTTTCACACCTATTATTTGATTTTCACATGACCCTTAATGATTTATATGCAATAATAAAATTTAACCCCCAAATAATGATCATTGAGCCTAATTTTGACATGCACGTGACCATTAATGATGTCTATGCAGCTGTCACACTACTTGGATGAATTTCTTCAGGACTTTTTCTCTACAACATTTCTTTGAGAGTGTTGTCTTCATTCAGCCCTTAGGTCCTTGGTATTTTTGATCTTTGAAATCCTATGGACAAAATTCTTGGAAGCTTGAACTTTACAATGCTTCAGATAAAATGTCCAAAATCTTGAGCCACACAAAAATTTTAAAGACTTAGTCTTGAAACTCATCTTGTAAAAAGCATACATAATTTAAACTCTACATTTTTATTAAAATAATTAAACCTTGCATTTCTTTTAGGCTCTTTATGAGGGAAAAATTCTTGAAGGAATTAACACTTTAGACTTTTTGCAGAGACAAAATGCCTGAAACAAATAGGGATTTACATTTTTTCTAAAAGAATTTGGACTTTTCTTTCAGGATCTTTTGTCATAGGCAAAATGCCCAAAGGGTAAGTGCCCTTAAAATTTTTTTACATGGATAAAACATCCAAAACAAATAGACCTTACACTTTTCCCAAAGGAATTGGACTTTTCTCCTTTACCAAAGAAATCAGACCTCTGTAATTTTATCAAAGGAATTAAAACTTTTTTCAAGATTTTTACCATAGGCAAAATGCCCAAAGGGTAAGTTCCCTTCAGACCTTTTTCCATGGACAAAATTTCTAATGGAATTCCCTTGGGTTTATTATACAATAATTTTTTCTAAAACAAAATAGAACTTTGCATTTCTTTTAGGTTTTTTACATGGGTAAAATGCCTAAAGGGTAAGTGCCCTTTAGACTTTTTTCTAGGAACAAAAAGTTTAAAACAAATAAGACCACTTTTTCTGAAACAAAGGATTTTTTTGTAAGAAAAATACTCGAAGGGAATTTTCCCTTAAAAAAATTTACTATAGACAAATTTTTTGAAATAAATAAGACTCTTCAGATTTTTTTGTGGAACACTTATCCCAATGAAAAATAAGACATTGAATTCCTTCGAACCTTTTGTAGTAGACAAAATGTCTGACAAAAATAAGTCTTCAAACCTTTTATCCAAGATACAAATATCAAAGACCTATTTCCATTAGACATTATGTTCATGTAAAAATCTTGAAAAATTCTAAGGGAAAGACACGTTCACCAAGCAAATACCAGATTAGGACTTAACCAATTTTATCATGAACTTGACCTTTCAAAGGAACACTTAGAGATGGAAGTTGGGATAAATACTTGGGAATTTATATTAGATAAGGGCCCAATTATTTTAGTTAAATTTGGGGCACTAACACTAACTCTCACTCGAGGATGCATACCCCCTGTGGGTGTGTAAAGAACCCCAAAATGAAATACCAAGTGTTAATCCATTGGAATATAGAGTCAAGACTTAGAAATTTTTAATGAACATTTATGGAGGCTCAATAAAACATGGTAGACTAAAAAAATAGATCAAGAGGATCTAGAAATGAACACATGATAGAAAAAATGAAGGGAAATTATACAAACAAGGCACGAAATAGAGGGGAAACAAAATAATATAAGGATAAAGTAACAAAAAACTATACAATATGGTACATATGTTAAGGACTTAATCAAGGAAGTGTTTTAGAAGTCTATCATTAATTGACAAATCTATTATTTCACCATCCAAGTCTCTCAAGAAGAAATTATGCTCCTCGATTTGGCAGTTAATGGAATAGGGACCCACCAACAAGGCATCAAACTTTTCATGCTTTCCGTTCTCCTCATGCCTTATGTCCTAAATTAGAATCAGATCACCTACTTGGAAGGTTCATGGAGTGACATTCCTATAAAATATCTTATTCATCTTTTCCTTGAACTTTAGGTGTCTTTCATGAGCTTGTCTTTGAATTTCATCAATCTCAATAATTTGGTTCATCCTAATTTCATAGTGGTTGATTTTTGCATCATCCCCTAGTTGTTGCATGAGTTAATAGGTGTGTAACTATAAATTCATAGGTATAACTACTTGATCCCCATAAACAATCTCAAAAGGGATTTTACTTATATCTCTCTTAGGCATAATCCTATTATCCCACAAGGCAAACTTTAGTTGGTCACCCCACTTCTTGTTTGCTTCCAAATCTTGCCTAATGATTTTGAGCAAGCTTTTGTTACTGGATTCTGCTTACCCATTCCCCTGAGGGTTGTAATTGGAATCATAGGTCAATTCAGTATGATTGTCTTTCCAAAATGCCACCAAAGGTTTGGATTTGAATCTTATGGAATTATCATCAATTATCTTGATAGGCACATTAAATCTACGAATAATCTAATTTAACAAAAAAACCATAACTACTTGATGTGTTAGTTTCTTTATAGGGATTACCTCAACCTATTTTGTGAAGTGATTATTTGTAACTAGTAGCTATCTATGTCCAGCGCTTAACAAATCAATAATTTCTCTAATGAAATCCATTCCCCATTGTCTAAATGGGCCTTAAATCATCATAGGCTACAAAGGAAGAGAACCTGAAGCTTTTATCCTCCCAGCAAAGTTTCTCACACTTTTTGACTATCTAAGTAATATCTTTGAACAATGATGGCCACCAATAACTAGTTCTCAAAATTTTATGAGCTATAACTTTAGGTGCAAAATGGCCACCACATGCTCCATTATGGAAGTATGCAATCAAGTCAGTAGTCTATTCTTCTAGCATGCACCTTAGGAGAACCCCATCTTAATTCTTCCATGCTAATCCATTCTCAGTCAAGAGGTATTTTTGGGACATAAGCTTAAGATTTCTTCTTTTATTTTGGTCCAAGTTAGGGGGACAACTCATATTTTGCAAGCAATAAACAATATCCCTATACCATAAAGATATGTTACATTGACTCAAAGAATCATCAATATTAAAAACAATAGTGTTTACCTCAACAACTTGAAAATTTGTCTTAGCCATAAACTTTCATAGACCATCCTTCTTACTAATTTGGTGGTCTAGATATCCATGTCATACTCTTGTAACTTATTGACCTACCTACACCTCTTGTTGGATAACTTAGTATGAGTTAAAATGTCCTTCACCGTCATGTGTAGGACATAGGCAATAATCTTTGAACTTAGAATATAATACCTAAACATTTTTATATCCTTCAAAAGAGTGAAATCTTGGTTTTTCATGATAGTATATCTCAATTTAGGACCTTACATAGATTTGCTAAATAAATTTATGGGTATCTCATGAACATCCTAATTCTTTTACAATAAGATAACAACAACAATATTTTATGATGAAAAATGGAATAAATAGAATGGTAGGACTAAAAAAAATAGGGGTAGACTTTAAATCTCCTTTGATGTCACTAAATACTTGCACAACCTTCTCCTCACATTTGATGGTCTGGTCTTTTTTTATCATAGAAGTAATAGGCAGAGTAATCTCTGTAAATTGGATACAAACCTCCTTAAAAATTTAATTTGTCCAAAGAAATATTAAATTCCTTTCTTGGACTATGGGATAGGCACTTTTTTAATGGATTTTAACCTTTTAGGGTCAATCATGACACCATCCTTGGACACTATATGCCCTAAAAACTTGGTATCTTGTACTCAAAAGTGTAACTTCTTTGGATTAAGTAAAATGTTGAACTCCCTACATCTAATAAATATCTTTTATAGATGCTATAAATGCTCTTATATAGTCTTAAAATACACAATAATGTCATCCTAATACACAACAATGAACTAGTTAATTATACCTACAAAATTGGCATCTATATCTCACTAGAACATTGCACTAGCGTTCATCAACCTAAAAGGAATTTTCATATATACATATTTTCCCCAAGGAATATTGGATGTAGTCTTGGACCTCTCATATTCCTTCATGACAACCTAGTTATAACCTAAGAATCCATCTAATGTGGAGAACATTTCTAATCCAGTGACACTTACAATAGATTTTCCTTATTGGATAGTGGATAATTATCTTTTAAAGAAGCCTTGTTCAAATTTATGAAATCCTCACACAAGCAAATATCACCATTATTCTTTCTCATAGGGACTAAATTTTCAACCCATGATGAGTACCTGATGGGCTGAATGATACCACCATCCCTTAGCTTCTTTAATTCTTTCATCATCTTGGTAGCTAAGATGGGGTTAATAGGTCTTTTTTTCTATTTGAAAGGCTTGTTATTAGGCTACAATGGGATGACATGTTGAATAAAATATTTTTTATACATTTTCATCTTAGAATAAGACCATGCTAAATAATCTTGGTACTTCCTTAGTAGCTACATGTAAGCTTTCTTCTCAACTACACTTAAGTGAGTACCTAGACAAACCTTTATTAGATTCTCATGAGAACCCAAGTTAAACTTAGACATGTATTTTGAAATGAATGAGTCTCTTGACTTGATTCTATTATCTCCATAAAAAGATGCCTCCAAACTCACCAATCCCCTTGGGATCATGTTTGTCTTTAACTAAATAATTTCCTTCCCAAACAAGGTTTATTTTTCATGACAAACCTGAACCATAGAGTCCAAGTCTATGAGTTGGTCATGAAACTCAACTTCACTATTCAAAAACCTCTTAATATGATCATCATCAAATGCCTACCAATGATGAACATTGTCTTAGATTGAAGTCCTGACAAGAACCTCCACTTAATAATAATAATGAGGGGTCATATTTGCAATATCATACTAAGCACCTAACCTTGTAAGTCTATCAGATTTTTGGTTAAAACTTCTATCATGATAACATAGATTGAATGCATCATTGAATTCAATAAAATCCCAAATAACATTATGATATTTTTTCAACCTTTTATTCTTTGTGGAAAAATCACTATAGACTTGATTTACCACTAGCTTAGAATAACCCTTGACAATCAAACCTTTAATTCCATATTCACAGGTAATCCTTAAACCAAGAAAGAGTGTCTCATACTCAACAATATTGTTAGTAAACTCAAGGGACAACTAAAAAGAAAACATAAAAATTTTACCATTAGGGGCATAGAAAATAACCCCATCTCCATTTCCAAGATTGGAGCAAGCCCTGTCAAAGCACATCTTCCAAACCACACTCTCTTTGTCAGGTTTGACATCAAGAATAGGAGGATGTTCACTAGTATCAACATTCCAAACAAAGTTTCCAAGCTCAAAATCCATGTATAGTACTTAATTAAGATCACATTTTGGATCTTCAATCACATATATCATCTTTGACTCTATATAAAGCTTGATCATCTTACCCTCCAAAATAATGGTGGTGTAAGAAAGGTCAATCTGCACACTTTCACCCATGCTAACAGCTCATTTTTATGATAGCAACATTCCCCACTTAGGTGGGTATTCTACAACTACTATGTCTATATTCAAATACTTACCAAGATGAACTACCAACTATAGAACTAATCCCTTGACTTGTCCAATAACTAAAACCTATGGTGAGTCTATGGTATAACACTTGCCAAATATTAACATGATCTTAACTCTAATTTCATTTAAGACACCTAAGGGAATCACATTATAAGAATATTTGAAGTCAAACATGTAGTTATAAATAATCAGACCATTGATCAATAGGGTTGTATAAAATGGATCCACATTCAATTGACTTTCTACTAATGCAGTCTCCAAATAGACCTCCAAAATAGGTTTAACAAACTCATCAGATTCTTCATCACTTTCTAGGGGTGTTTGGGGTAATTCAATTTCATTCATAGCTGACCTTTAACCAAATTCAAAGTATATAAATGTCCTCTTCCTATGTTTAGGTATTCTTAACAATTTAATAAGTGGCATAATGATTTTCAGTTGGCTCAACACTTGGGCCATATCACATATGCTATATTAAGGAAGAGGAGTATTTAGTGGAAGAGTGATAACACCTTTAGCTAGAATATAGTTACGTATGGTCTAAAGTGGAGTAGGCTAGGATGGATTTGAATCTTTAACAACAAAATTCAAATGAGGATTAGTTTTAGCACCCTTAGTGATACTAGACAACATGGGTACTATATTCTTGGTTGGAACACCTCTAGGCTTAACAAATTGGGAAATAGGCACTGGTTTGGAAGCTTTAGGGATTGCTATATTTTTATTAGCATCCCCTACCTTTGGATTATAGGGGTAGTGTCTTAAGGAGAAATAGTTTGATATTTAATTCTTAAGTGATACTCTTATTGACCAAATTTAACCCTGTAGGTCAAATTGGGACCCTTATAAGTAAAAACTTGATTTTTTTGATGTTTTAGGGGTCTAACATTATGTAATAGGGTGTATTTTAATTTTTTTATGTAATTTAATGCCACTTTAACCTTGATCATTGTCTAATTAATCTATATGTGATTTTGAGTCATTTAATAGGGATTTAAGGGTCATAAATGCAAGTAGCATAGTTTTCAAGGTGTCCAAGTGTCTTAGTTTCCCTTAAAACATCCAAGAAGTTATATTCCCTATCATTAATGTTAGTCCCATCTGAATCTTGTAGGTTATCTAATTGAAATTCAAGAAACCAACTAAAAAAGGAAGAGTTTGGAACTTGTATAACCCATGAGGGAAGGTGACATGTGAGATAAGGTCATGTAATGTCTCTTCATATTCCTCAAACTCATCTCAATGCTTTACATTATTTGGAAGTTCTAATAAAGGTTCAAAACCATTTTTCTCCTTCTTCACCCTTCTAGACACATAGAAGTGGTCAGTAGGTTTGTGCTTAGTATGGCCAGTTGGAGAGGTTCTGGGTAAAACACATTTTGGAGATGGTATTACACTTAGATAGATTCATTTACATAAAAATAGTGCAATTATTGGTGAAACATGCTTTATGAACCATCTCTATCAAGTTGACTATGTTTTTCTACTCACTATTTCCTATACCCTATAAGTTTTGCTCTAATTTAGACAAGTCTATATAATCCAGTTGGTGATGTTAAATACAAATTATTTTATCTCTCTTCTCAAATTCTCTTCATTCTTTGTTTCATGTTTCATGTTATTTTGATACGCAAGTCATCTCATATTGTAGGAAGTTGTCACCATTGTGAAGCTTCAATCAAGTTTTCCTTGTTGTAGAATGTGTGTTTATCTATAGAGGTATCATGTAAATGTAATATGATGTTTAAAATATCTAAATTCCATAATAATTCTTCCTTTTATGTTTTATTTCATCACACCATTCTATAATCAACATTCAGTCTTGACATTCTCATAGTCAACTCTCCACTCACTCATACCTGTAGTGACATGTATGAGGCTTGCTTAGCTTTTTCATGGAATTGTGATGAATTTGTATAAATTTTTTCAAGTCATAAAAATCTGAGAAGAGTTAATTTTAATGTTTTAATAAGGTGTAAGGTTGGTTTCTAGCTCATGCACCACACAAATGCTCACTAACTATCCCTACTTGCTTCATAATAGGTGTTTCAAATAGGTTTTCACATTAGAATAGATGTTTTGGAGTTTGTATTAATATGTACTGAATGAAAATCATGAAGTTTATGGATTAAAAATTATTTTAAGTTGTTCATAAGGCCATCCATCTACACATATTGTTGTATTTCATGTTCACTTCTTGCATAAAGCTCATACACACCTACAATAGTCTCCTTGATGGCATCATGATGAAATGGAAAATTTGATAGGTATTTAAATATTAATAATAGTTAATTGGGATAATTTTTGAAATAATATAATTGATCATAATCATATTTGCCTTGTATACTACCCAAGTTTGCTTTACTACCTATATGTGAAAATACTCACCTATAGGTGACATTACAGAGCTTTGAAGGTACATGTACAAAATATTGGACATGGTAAGGTGTATTTAAAATCCTAACATGTGGTTTTAACATTTAAAACCTATATTAGGTGTAAAATAGACAAATATAAGGGTAGATCATCTTTCAAGAAGCAAGGATTGAACTCAGGGATTTTTTCCCCAAAAAGTGAAAATAGAGGTCTAGGGCATTTGTGAATATCTTATATCAAGGATATCAAGATATTTGGAGGATATATCTGACCATATATTGTATTATATATCATGTAGAATATATATTCCAAATATTAATCCAAGAGGATTAGTGAAAGGTGATTTCTGGGGGCCTCAAAGATCCTTTTTTTAAGCACTCAAACCTTGCATTCACGTCTACAAGATTTGAGGTTTGAGTGACCATTGACATATTAAAAGAGAAAACAAGGAATCCTCTCATTTTTTAAATGGAAATATTTATTTCATTGCATAAAAATTATAATTAATGTCATTAGTACAATGTTTATGTATAGTGTTTCAAACCTCATGAACACATGCAGGTGTCCCTTCATAGGTAGATAATAACCTAAGCATGGTGTCTTGATGATGTTTCAGCTTATAAAAAGTTAAAAAAGGTATGATTGGATTATAGTTACCTTAAATATTTAATTATGGTCTCTACACATCATGACCAAAGTCCAATTAGGTAGACATGCACCTATAGAAACCATTTTGGTCAAAGAGGCAAGGTGTCATAGTCAAGAGATAGAAATTAGTTTTGTGAGCTTAAGGTGCATGTGAAAGGTATAGGGAGAGTTTAAATTATGAAACATAAGAAATATCACCTTAATTAGGACCATTTTTATCTCCATAATCTCTAAATAGTGTGAAACAAGCCTACATAGACTTCTTAAGGTCCTATGAACACTTACAACTGAGTGTTTAGTCTAAAGAAAGGTAAAGAGATGAGTATGCTAAGGAAGAGAAAGAGGGTCTAAATAATATTTAAAATGATTCATTATATTTTAAAAAATTGTTTTCAAATACTCCAATAATTCTCTCAAGTTGACCATCTACTCTTCATACTAGCCCAAGGATGACAGTCTGTACAGTTGCACTAAGAGACTCATGTTGCTCAATGGGTAAGGATGAAGAAACAAGGAGAAGAGTGGTTTTAAGTGAATTTTAAGATTATTTAGAATTAATTTAGGATGGATAAAATTTTTATATAACATAATAACATTGTATTTATCCTTGATAATTCATTCTTAGGTTGAAGTGAAAAATGCAAAAAATAATCCTTTTTAGAGGCCTTTTTTAGACAAATTGAGTTGGTTAGGTGATGTATGGGGGAGTCAGACTTATTAATTTGGTAAAAAAAATTATTTATTAATTAATAAAACTTATCAAACCTTAAATTTTCCTTTAATATTATTTATATACCTCATTTTGTTATCTTAGAGGTCAATGAGTCAAGAAAATTATAGTTTTGGCAAGACAAGCAAATGAAGCCAAAATGGATAATAAACTTGATATGAAGAATTGGGAATCTCAAGGAACATATTTTGAGGTGTAAAAAATTTTAATGGGTTATAATAAACACTAAATAAATCTCAAACCTCTAAACATGGTCAAGACACCCTTGCACACAACTCAACTAAGCAAGCTCCAACTAGGCTTAGTTTGTGAATGAGAAGAAGGAATGAAAAAGAGTGATTATAAAGTTGTGTGATGAATTTATGAGATTTAATGAGGTATTAAAAATAATTATACACCATACCACCCATATTAAATCAGTCCAAATAGTCAAAACTAGTAGGATGCATGTTAAGCCTATTAGGCCTTGAAGTGACCTAGAGCCAATTGGGGGTCCAACTACACTTCTAGATCTTGGTGAGTTTTATAGATAGTTATAAAATGTAAATGGGATTGATTTATAAATTTATGAGATATTTGGATGTATTTAAATTAACTAAAAAGTCAATTTTGGACTTTAGGACACATTAGGCCTGTGTAAATGAAGAATCGAGCTCGATAGACCAACTTTAGGTGCTCACATCTTCTCTGAGGATGTTCATGTAGGCCAAGAAAGTTTAGAGAGGTTAGCAAGGGTATTGATATTTTATATATTGTAATTTTTTTTCATTTCTAACATCAAGTCTTTATGAACAAATCTTAAGGGCAAAAATGGCCTAAAACCCTTGTAAACCCTTGGAAGTGAACTAATGAAGGAAATGAAGTTGAAAAGATTATCTAGTGAACTATACTAACAATGAAAGTGGTTTTAGGTTGTATGGTAATATCTCAAGATAATCCCAATATTTTTTTAATATAAATAATTATATGGATGAGGTACAAAATAGGGTATTTTTGATAATTTTGTGTGTTTTACACTATAAAGAATTATATAGATGAGGTACAAAATAGGATATTTTGACAAATTTATGTGTTTTACAAGTTTTAGGAGTATAAAGATTCAAAACACATGAGATTAAATAATTATACTTAATTTATATTTTTATTTCCATTTAATTCTCTATAAAAATACTTAGGTTCCTCAACATGAGCTTCATCTCAGCTAGAAAAAACTGGCATAGTGAACATGATAGTGAGAAGGGTGAGAACTTCATTTGGATTGTATTTTAAGGTCTATATAAGAAATATTAGGCCATATATGGTCTTTAAAAGTTTCATCCACTCCCTTTTATTAATTTTCATGGAAAACTACATCCAAATTTGAGGCCAAGAGTGCAAGGTGTGTGAAAGAGGAGTTTTCTTTGACTACAAGCAGTGATGGCTCACTTATAAGAGTTCTAAATGATTAAGACTAAAAATAATGTATGGAGAAGCATGTATAAAACCCTTACCTATCATAAAAATAATTATACCTATCCCTAGTCAGTTTTGGGATGTTCAAGTAGGGATAAATCATGAAGGTGGTTTTTTGAGCTAGTAAAGAGAATTTCATGCCACATTTTAAGAGTTTCATGCCTTGGATTGACACTTGTGCTTCCTAAATTTGAATGATAAATTTAATATTACATACTCATGCACATGTAACACATTTTATCATCTTTAAAAGTGTATTTGTGACCTTTTAACTTCTCTTTTATCACTTCTCTCTTAATTTCTATAAGAACTAGCCATTTTGGCCTTTGTAAATTATTCTCCACCTAAGTATGGTGAAGCCTTGCTTATGTTCATACCATTATATCAATAAATATATCTAATTTTACCTATTCTATTACTATTCATAGTGTGTTTACTTGAATTATGGATCTTTCTTAGTGATGACAATGGTTTCCTTAGCATTGTTGTCTCATTCTCTCACCTATTTACATCTTCTTCTTGTAGGTCATGTGAAGTGTTCTAGAAAGTGACAAGGTTGAGTGAGTTATCCTATTCAATAGTGTAATTATAAACCTATTTTTTATTCCTCTTATCATAAAAATTCACCATAACCTCATAATGAAACACTAATGTAAGAAGATTAAAATTAGAGAAGTATATGTCTGGTTAGTCTTTTGTTCTCATGTGTAACATGCAGCTAGTTAGCAGTCATAAAATAATTTGGTGTATCACCTATTTTAAGATAGTTTAATTATAATTTAATCTCCTTTTTCCCTTATAAACATAGGTGTAGTAATGATCTACAAGTGGTACATCAAAAGAGCTAGCCCTATCTAGATATTTACCTCATTCTTAAGCTACCCACAGCCTAGAGATGTTTCAATTATGCCACTTGCATGAGGAGACTTGAGAATCTCCTCAAAGTGTGAAAATAAAAGTGACAAAAAATCACTTTATTGGTTAATTTATAAATTTATTAGTAGCTACTTGTCCTCAACTAATGAAATCCCCCATCATATTTCGTAATCATCATAGAGCATAAGAAATCAAAATCATGAATGGGAAATTAATATGCTTGTGCCATATTAACATCACAAGAAACTTTAGGAGTTGGGAAATTTACCTTCTCAAATGAACTATAAAATTTATAAATAGTAATATCACTTAGTAATTTTATGGAGGTAGTCATTTCACTTCAGGGGCTTTGAAAATTGAACATTAGGATCTCATCATCAAATGATGTAGACTCAAGTTCATATACATATTTAATAATCAGTTCAGTTGTATCACATGAGGGATGTGAAAGCGATAAATTTTCACACTAATAAATATCAATGTCATAATCTTCAACATTCACCTTGGTGTTTAAAGGATCAGCCACTTTTTTTAACCCCTTTGTTCTAGTTTCTTTCCATTCTTTCTTCATGTGTAGGCCTCTTCCTTCTGTCATTATCCCTATTATGAAAATCAATCCCCCTTGGTTATTGATTCAGATTTGGATCTCTCTCATAACTGGTAGACATATTATAGACATTTCTTTGATAGAAAAGGCTAAAGACTTGATAGTTTCCTCCAAGTTGGCTATCTTTATGGGTTGTGTCTTTTGTAGATTAATCATCTTCACATCATCCTACTTGTTTATGGTCTTTCCCATATCCTTTATGTTGTTTTCAATTTATATTTTCAACCTTTGAGGATATTTAAAATCTCTCTTCATGCAAGTGGCATAATGGAAACACCTCGAGGCTTATGGGTAGCTTAAAGATGAGGTGAATCTATAGATAGAGCTAACTCCCTTGATGTACCACTTTGGATTACAATTGTACTTAACTTGGGGGGTGAAAAGGAATAAATATAATTTAAAGAAAAATAATATAAGGGAGGTGATACACCAAATAACATTATGACATCCAACCATATTCATATTACACTTGAAATCAAAGGACAAACTAAAAATACACTTATGTAATCTTTGTCTTCTCACATCAATGCTACACTATGAGGTTATGGATGAATATGAAAATCTAGGAGGAATATACAAGAGGCCTATGAGGACAATAAATAATATACTAATTCACTTAAACCATGAACATATCCTATAAAACTTCACATGCCCTATAAGAAGAGGCTACAAATAGGTGAAAGAATGGAACAACATGCTAAGGAATCCATAGATTTCATTAATCAAGATTCATCATCCAATTAAAAAAACTAAAAATAGTCATATAAGAGGTAAAAATAAATAGTATTATTTATCAAAAGGTATACATTTGATTAGGACTTCACCATACTCAGGTGGATCATATAATACAATGCCAAAATGGCTAGTTCTTATAAAACTTGAGAGAGAGAGAAGAAGAGAGAAGTCCAAGGGTCACAAGGACACTTTTTAAGGTGATAAAATTATTTATTTGTTAATTAATAAAGTATTTGGAATGAAACATGCAATGTTATAAGCTAAAAGTGTCAATCCAATTTAGAAACCTCATGAAAAGTGGCAAGAAACTCCTCATTCTAGCTCAAGAAAACTACCTTCATGATTTTAATTTTTTGAATGAATTATAACTAATTGGTACCAATTATTATGATTTTAATAAATTTTAATGACATCATAAATTCCTCTCCATGAATTGGTTTTGGGCCTGGTCATCTGGAAACCTCTGAAAGTGAGTTATCATCATCTGTTGTCCAAAAAATTGCTCTTCCATGCACCCTACCCACTTGTCATCAAATTTGGATTAAATTTATAATTAAAATAAATTTTATGAAGTTAATTACACATTTAAATACCCTCCATTTACTTATAAGCATCAAGGACACCTTAAAATGAGCTCACTTGAAGTTTTCCATCATTCTCACTAGCTTATCCAATATGCCAGTTTTGACTGGCTGAGATGAGAGATATTGTTGAGGAAATTAATATTTTTTATAAAGAATTAAATTAATATTTTTTGTTATCAAAATTCTTAATATTTCTCCCAAAGTTGGTTTCATTTTTAGACTCCTCCTAGAACCTACACAACACAAAAAATGGTCAAAAATAGTTTTTTTCTCACCCCATCCATACAATTCCATACATATAATTGGATGTGATGGATCATGAGGTAGTAATTTATAATTTATATTATGTTTAATATCCAAAATATTCCATTATAATTCATTTCCAACTCCATTTTCACAAACTAGTCACTTGTAAGGGTTTAGGAGGGTTTTATGCATGTTTGACCTCTTAAGCTTCATTAATAAAAAATATACATTAAAACCATATAAAAATTATTAAAAAATGTCCTTAAATACCCATTATAACATCCTTAAACTCCCTTGTCACCCATTCAAGGCCTCATGAAAGATATGAGTGCTCAAACTTGTCATATTAAGCTCGTTTCCTTGTTTCCTGCATGTCTAAATGGGTTTTTTGAGCCAAAAATGCTTCCTTTTGGTTCATAATAAAATATTATATATTTAAAACCTATTTTCCCACCATAAAAACATGATTTAATAGGTTTTAAATCATATAAAATGCTAGAGTGTGAAAGACCTCATCATTTGGCCTTAGGCCTACTGATTGCCTAGAAGCCTATCTACAACTTTTGCATGTTTTTGTCATTCAAATTATTTTATTTTCATTATATAAGATATAAAATATCCATAATTTTCTCATAAAAATTATTTAATAATATATAATTCTCACATAAGGTTTGAAAGAAGTTGACATCTCATTTGGAATCTAGGCTTATAACCTGCCTAGTAGACCTACCTACAACTCAAAGCCCAAAATGAGTTTTGATGATTTTAATTTTATTAAAGTATATTATAAACTTATATTTTTATCCCATATATATTTTATATTAAATTTTAATGGTTAATTAGGGTTATAAGTGGAAATGATCTCACATTTGGTCTTTATGCATGACATTGCCATATAGGCCTGATTGTAACTCTTGCTATCCAGGCCACCTTGTTTATTTTATCTATCCTATTATGTTTTTATCATTTTTTTTGGTGTAATTAATCTTTAAAAATTCTCTTTAAATTCCTCTACACCTTTTGGCTTCATCTTTTGTCATTTTCCCTCAAATCTACTAGGGTTTGCGTTGAGGGGAGTGCCCTCTATCTAATACAAAATAGAGGGAACTCCCTTATTTTCCAAAAAAAAAATGATTACTTTAAAAGGTTATAAAATTAATAATTATTCTATATACAAAATTTTATCTCCTTAAAATAATTTTTTACCTATCAAACTCTCAAAAATCCAAGACTGACATGCTAGGCAGAGACTATGTGCAACAAATTCACCTTAGATTGTAGATTTCCTATTTATATCCTCCCTTTATATGGTATATCCATTAATATTTTGTTTTTATGATTATTTTATGTTATTTAATTAATCATAGTCCTCAATAATTTCTCTAAATATTCATGAACTCCTCACACTCTTAAAACTACTAAAGCTGCCTTGCAATTCTTGACTGTGTTCCCTCAAAATGTCACACCTGTAGGTGATACTTTCCATGAATTATGCCTTGGGAATTATGTGTACATGTTTTATTTCCACCTTAAAATATTATTTTTTAGTTTCTTGATCTCATTTTTCTTCAACTCATGTCTTTTCCACACCTAGATTGTCTTTAGATATGATATATAGCAGTCAACACCTAACTGTATCTTGTATTTCCTCCCCTTAAGGATGCCTCTTGTAGGTTAATTTATGTTTCAAGTTTGAAAAAAAAGTAAACATAATTATTTATGATTATTTGAATTAATATATCACTATTTATACCATTTTTTTCATGATATCCTCTCACCAAGAACTCAAATATTGTTTGTCCCTCACAGTCAACTATAGTTGACTATGTGGGGCTTATAGGTGTTTCCCACATGTTATAAGATTTGGATTCAATTAAAATTACCTTCCTTAAATATCCCCAGACCAAATTTTACCTTCTCTTACCTCTCATTCTTGTAATTAAGTCTATTTCCCAAAGTTGTTAAGTTTATCCTTCAAAATGAACCTATAGCTAGTTTGTAGGCATACTTTATGATAAGGGGGACCTTGATTTCAACTTTGGAACATTAATTAGACATATTACCACCATATTAAGTCATTGGTAAGTGTTTTGACCCATTTTACCTCATGTTTAGGCTATGTATGAGTCTTAACCCTACTAGACTAAGATACCTTGTATATTCGACTATTGTAGGTACACATGGGCTCAGTGTACAAACTGGAGATAGGTAGGGGGTCTAAACACAAAATATCATCCCACTTGATGACATTTGTGACCATAAATTATAATTTAAACACACATAAATACTTAACCTTGATATCATGGTCAAATACCAATTTGACACAAAGGTTACTCAAACTTAAACTCGTGTAGATAACACTGCCTAGAAATAGTGTTTTTGTAGGCCCCTTTAAGGCTCTAAAAATCCATCCCCTCCTCACTTCATGACTCCAATTTTTGACAAAATCCCTCTCCATTCTATGAGATACCAAAATCACCTAGTTATATTCCTTTATACCTTATACCACCATGTTTTAATATGCTCACAAGGAGCCCCCTGACCTCTGTTTTCCCTTTTTAGAGACTGTGGGTCTGAAAACTCAGTCAACATCATTTGAAGGTGTTTTTAAACTTAATTTATCCATATATCACTTAAAAACTATCTATCATGATGTTTTAATATTACCATTCCCTTAATAATATTTCAAATACTTGTTTCACACTTCAAAATGGCGTCTTCACTCTCTATTTAGGCCACCTGTAGGTGACTGCCTACAAAATATAGGCAAAGGTATAGGATGATGAGTGGCATGCATTGTTTTGACCATTAAATGAATTAAATACTTGTCCAAATACACTAAAATTCAACCATAACATTCAAAGGACCTATAATAGGTATCACTACCCTATTTCCAATGTGTATTCCTCCATAAGAACACTTGTAATTACACATTCCAATGATAGATTATGTACATGTGTAGAGTATGATTGAAAATCATGAAGGATATTTAGATAATTAGGTTTCAAGGTGGAGTTAGAATCAATATGCCCTTAAAAACATATAAAATACACTAACATAGTTTCATGAATCCATGGAGAAGCACAAATTTCCTAAAATTGGTGAAAATTGCCCATTACACTAAAAAGAGACCAATTTACAAATTTGAGGTTATTAGCTCATCCAAACACCAAAAAAAATGAAAAAAATAATATGTAAAATTATAGGAATAATTCAACATCATCTAGGAGCAACATCAATAGTTAAATTGTACAAAATATCCCAAATAAGAGAAAAACCCATAAGGTGCATGAAATAGCTTGTAGATTTATATAGTCAATTTCATGAGGATATTTCATGAAACACATGCCACCATTGTTAAAAATTATTGTATTTAAATTAATATATCTAATTCTAATTTAACCTCCCAAAATATTTTTCCCTGAAACATCTTGAGTTGTCTGTACCAAGCAAAAACCTAAAAGTCACTTCTGCTTGCCAAGAATGGTGAAAAGAGAGATGAATAGTTTTGAGCAAGAAATGACACAAATTGACCTAGGCATGGAATTTAGTATGGGTAATATTAAGAGGCACTTCCTGACCATTTCCCATGTGGCACACTTCCCATGGAGGTTGTACAAGTGCCAAACTCTTCTTTTCCTTCAAGAAAACTAACTTTTCTTCTGCATAACCTACCATATTTCAAGTTTTTAAATTTATTAAGACTTATAGGAACAAATTTGGAATTAAATAATCTTTTAAAACCTTCATTTTTCCAAAATAAACCCATATAAATCATTAAATGCACCTTTTTGATCCCTAAAATGACCTAAAATGATAAATAGACATAAAACCTAATTGACCAAGGCCAATATAAGATAATTTGAGATTAATTAACATGTAATAAACCTCATTAAACTCATATTACACACCTTATAGACCTAAAAAGTAAATTTTTCACCTATAGATGCCCCAATTTGACTAAAAAGTCAAATCTAGTCAATAAATTGGTGACTCATAGGGGTAGTATGCCTAATATACTAACTAGACTAGTAGCCTTATTAGTCCATTGGTATTAGGATTCATTTGAAGTTTGAGACAAATAAGGAAACCTTTGAGAATTTACCAATACAATACAACCAATGACTACCTCAATCACACAATGCAAATGACACACACAACAAAGAGAGCAAACACACATGTATTAAAAGCACTTAGGGGAATAAAAAAAATATTATGTACAACTAAAAACTAATCATACCTCCCTCCTAGATCAAAGGGAAATATTTATACTCTTATTGCTTCATGACATGAAGTATTTAATGAGGCCTATAGCCTTTTATCCTTTATCATTAATGCCTCCAACTTTTCCATAATGTTTGTCAACTTCATTGGCATGATGTTCAATGATAACCAAATAGCTCCAAATAAATTGACTAAGTAAATGAACTCCTCTTGCATCCAAATATCCTCAAATTTGTCATTTTAATCCTCCATTACAATTTCAAATGGTGATTTAACAAGTCATACCTTCTTGTCTTCCATAGTGCTCTCAACAAGATTGGGCTTCCTTTTAGCTCCAAGTTATTCTTGCTCATCAAGGAGTTTTGAAAATTCTTCTCAATCTTGGTCATTTTCCTCCATGGAATAATATTCCTTCACCTTGTCATAAATTTGGCCCTCAACTTGGCAAAGCTCTTCAATTTCTTGAAATAACTCCATTTGTAGTTGCCAATCATCTTTATCCTCTTTACCATCTAGTGCCACTACCTCTTAAATCTTGTCTTCTTGATGTATGATGTCAACAAGATAATGTTATTCAATATCTAGAGAATATGATGGTAATTCAAGATCAGGTTGAGGTATTGGATTGTATTCAAGAGAAAAAACTCCCATATTGGTCTCAAGAGATTCTTTTAGGACTACCACCTCTTTGGGGATGACTTGAAATTGTTATCCATATTTAATAAAACATTCATATTCATGTTGGAGGTGATCATCTAAATTTTTTTGATCAAATGTAGAGTCTTCTTCAAGGGCTTCTAGATCTTCCATCTCTCTCTCTCCATCATGGTGATGCCAAGACTAGGCATCTTGAAGTCATATGACCTAGTCCAATGAGGTTCCAAGGAGGTATGTCTTCTTCAAGAAAGAGTTATCATTATTTATCAACCAACTACTCCTCTTTAGGTTCCCATACCAAAATTACATCAAGGTATATTTTTATGGTATGAGCACAAAAGGAAATAGTTGGTAGAGGTGGAAAATAGGGCACAAAATTAGATTGAGAATTCAAAGTTGGGAAATATTTTTTGTGTTCTTAAGGAAGGGGAGGCAGACCTTGGGTTAATACAACTTGACTTTATTCCCTCCATTTGGAAACCAATTCATTTACATCTGATTTAGCTTGAGGAATATCTTGGGTAAGGGAGTATGGGGTTTTTTTAGGCATAATATCTTATTTTAGGTTTAAACCTTCCATCTCACCTTAATTTAACAACCTCATATTTGACTCTAACTCCTCAATTTGCTTGGCTAGGTTTTCTTAGAAAAGTTTCTCTTACAGTTCATAGGAAACATCATGAGCATAAGGAATACATGAGTTCTAACATGGGACACAATAAATTTCTTGAGGAAAGGTAGGAGTAACTTTAAAATTCTCAACTTCATTCACCACTTCACACTCCTTATCAACCAAACTTCCATCCTCTTTCTTTGCCCATGATTCTACTATCTTACTCCATCTTAAGATATTAGGATTAGAAGTCTTATTTTAAGGTGGTATGGATGACATATGAGATGAAAATTAGGGCTTGGATTCCACTTATTTATCTTATAATATGGATTATTTTAAATTCATATTATCCAACTCAATTTGCCTATCAATATCAACTTCAAAAATAATATTTTTCCTTTTAACTCTCCTCCAACTGATTGGGAAGAGCATGAATTTGATATATTTGATTTGGTTCATGATTATGGGTCATATATGACTAATATAAAACTTGGGGAGGTAGGTATGAATTATGATAGGTATGGTGAGGTTACATTTCATGATATTTTATCCTATCCTCAAAGGAAGAAACTAGACCACTCATATCAAGCATCTCACTTATGAGCCTTTGCCAATTGGGTCTCTCAATAGGTACCCACTCTCTTTTGGTCAACTCAAATTCTTCTCTTACCCTATGAATAATATGAATAGTAATATATATACCACATACCATTTGAGTTTCAAGATCCAACATATACCTTTAATATACCAAGAGTGTCTTCTTGAAGGTGTAAATATATTGGATTGAAAAGTGGTTAGGTTGACTAAGAGCAAGACATGGAGAAGGATGATTATAGGACTGATATAATTCATGAATGGGATAATAAGTATCATATTAGAGTTTATGAAATTCACATTTAGGATGGTAAGGATCATTAAAATATTGACCAAGGACTTGTTCATATTGATAGGGAATGACACAAACTTACAATGTCTCACCAACTTTTAGAGAGTAAAACTCAACACCAAAGTCAGCCATGAAACTTCATTGAAAGAAAGAACACAGATTAATACATTTATAACAATATTAAAAGGATAACCTAGGATGCTTGATCATATGATGTATCTTCAGAGTCACCATTGATGTTATGATAGATGCCTCTAAAGGCTAATTATTGAGAGACAACATCAAAAATCTCTCAACTTCTTGGACCAAGAGTCCCATAGAGAGTGCAAAAAATAGTTTTCACTTGGATTTTAACCATTTAAAGAGATTTAAAATCTCTCCTCATACAAGTGGCATAATTGAAACACCTATAGTCTTGTGGGTAGCCTAAGGATGAGGTGAGTCTCTTGATAGGGTTAGTTCCCTTGATGTACCACTTTAGATTATAACTACACTTAACTTGGGGGGTTAAAATGGAGAAGGATAACTGAAAGAAAACTAATATAAGGGAGGTGATACACAAAATAACATGATTATATCTAACCAGATGCATATTACACTTGAAATCAAAGGACAAATTGAAAATACACTTCTCTAATCTTCGTCTTCTCACATCAATGCTACATTGTGAGGTTATGGATGAATGTGGGAATATATGAGGACTATAAAAGAGGACCATGAGGAAAATAATTAATATAATAACTCACATAAACCATGATCATATCCTAAAACACTTTGTATGCCTTGTAAGAAGAGGTTGCATAAAGGTGAAAGAATGGAACAGTATGCTAAGAAATCCATAGTTTTCACTAAGCAAGATTCATCATCCAATTTAACACACTAAGAATAGTCATGTAAGAGGTAAAAATAACTAGTATTATTGATCAAAATTTATATAAATTTTAGCATGGCTTCACCATACTTAGGTGGAGAATATAATACAATGCTAAAATGGCTAGTTCTTATAGAACTTGAGAGAGAGAAGAAGAGAGAAGTCCAAGGGTCACAAGGACACTTTTAAAGGTGATAAAATAAGTTATTTTTGAATGAAGAAATTATTTTGGATTAACCATGCAAGGTAAGAATCTAAAAGTGTCAATCCACATCATAAACCTCATGAAAAGTGGCAAGAAACTCCTCATTCTAGCTCATGAAAAATGCCTGCATGATTAGCCCTATTTTAATGCCTTATAACTAATTAATACTAGTTTTTATGATTTAAATGAAGTTTAATTACATCATAAATTCCTCTCCATGAATTTTTTTTAGGCTTGGTCATCTGAAAACCTCTGAATGTGAGTTATAATCATCTAGTGTCCAAAAAACTACTCTTCCATGCACCCTACCCACTTGTCATCAAATTTGGATTAATTTTCTCATTTAAAACCATGGGAGGAAGTTAATGACACTTATAAAGACCCTCCATGTCATTATAATCATTATGTACACCTTAAAATGAGCTCACTTGAAGTTTTCCATCCTTCTCACTAGCTTGTCCAATAGGCCAATTTTGACTGGCTGAGATGAGAGCTCTTATTGAGGAAATTAGGAGTTTTTATGAGGAATTAAATTAATATTTATATTTATAAAAATTATTAATCTTTCTCCCAAATTTTATTTCATATTTAGACTCCTCATAGAACCTACACAACACAAAAAATATTTAAAAATAATTTGTTTCTCACCACATCTGTATAGGTACGTAAAGATAATTATAATTTTATGGATATTTATGGAGTCATTTATAATTTAAATTATGTTTCATAGGAAAAATATTCCATTATAATGAATTTCCAACTTCATTTTCATAAATTGGTCACTTGCAAGGGTTTGGGAGGGTTTTAGGCATGTTTGACCTCTTAAGATTCATTCATAAAAACTATATGTAAAACATACATATAAATTCCAAAAACATAGACTTAAATACCCATGATAACATCCTTAAAATCCCTTTGCACCTGTTAAAATCCTCATGAAAGATATGAGTGCTCAAACTTGTCCTATCAAGTTTATTTCCTACATGTTTGAATGGGTTTTTTGATCCAAAAAGGATTCTTTATGGTTTATACTAAAATGTGATAGATTTAAAACCTATATTTACACCCTAAAAACATTATTCAATATGTTAAAAATCATATCAAATGCTAGAGTTTCAAATACCTTCTCATTTGGCCTTAGGCCTAATGTTTGCCTAGAGGCCTGTCTGTAACTTTTGCATTTTTTGGTGATTTAACTGATTTTATTTACATTATATAAGATCTAAAATATCCATAATGGTCCCATAAAAATTATTTATAAATGTATAATTATCACCTAAGGTTTTAAAATAAGTTGACACCTCATTTGAACTCTAGGCTTAGAACCTACCTAATAGACCTACCTACAACTCAGAGCCCAAAGTGAGTTTTGATGATTTTACTTGCCTTATGGTAGCTTAGACACTTATATTATGATCCAATATATATTTTATGGTAAAATTTAAGGGTAACTTAGGGATATAAGTGTAAATGATCTCACATTTGGTCCTTATGCATGAAATTGTCGTATACTCCTGATTGTAACTCTTGCTATCCAAACCACCATATTTATTTTCCCTCTCCTTTGAGGTTTTTATCATGCTTTTTTGGGTGTATTTCATATTTAAAAATCATAATTCAAGGAATATACACCTTTTGGCTTCATATTTTGTCATTTTCCCTCAAAAAAATCCTAATTCAAGGAATCTACACCTTTTGGCTTCATATTTTGTCATTTTCCCTCAAATCTGCTAGGGTTTATATTGAGGGGAGTGTCCTCTATCTGAGACAAAATAGAGGGAACTCCCCTATTTTATTAGACAAATATGAGTAATTAAAAATGTTATACAATTCATAAGTATTATATTTACATAATTTTATCTCCTTAAAATAATATTTTACCTCTCAAACTCTCAAAAATCTAAGACTGACCTGCCAGGCAGAGACTGTGTGCAAAAAAATCTCCTTAGACTATATATTTCTTGTTTAGAGCCTCTCTTTCTATGGTATATCCATTAAGAGGTTTTTTTAAGGATAATTTTATTATATTTAAGGAATCATATTCCTCAATCATCTCTATAAATCTTCATGAAATCCTCACACTCTTAAAACTCCTAAGGCTACCTTCTAATTTTTGACTATGTTCCCTCAAAATGTCACACATGTAGGTGATACTTTCTATAAATTATGCCTTGGGAATTATGTTTACATGTTTAATTAACACCTTCCAATATTATTTATTAGGTTTTTTATCTCCTTTATCTTTAACTCATTCCATTTCCACACCTAGACACCTTTCTTTAGATACGGTCTGTAACAGTCAACACCTGATTGTATCTTGTATATCCTCCCCTTAAGGATACCTCCTGTAGGTTCCTTTATGTTTAAAGTTTTAAAAAAAAGTCCACATAATAATTATTAATTATTTTAAGTCATATATCACTATTTATAACATTTTTTTCATGACATACTCTCACCAAGAACTCAAATATTACTCTCTGCCCCTCATAGTCAACTATAGTTGACTATGTGGGGCCTGTAGATGTCTCCCACATGTTCTGAGCTTTGGATTCAATGATAAATACCTTAATTAAATATACCCAAACCAAATTTTACCTTTAATTACCTATCATTCTTTTAATGAAGTATATTTCCCAAATTTATCAAGTTTATCCTTCAAAATGAACTTACAGCCAGTCTGTAGGCATACTTTGTGATAAGGGGGACCTATAGGATTCTATTAGCTTGATTTCAACTTTGGAAGTTGAAGTAGACATAATACCACCATATTAATTCATTTTTAAGTGTTTGGACCCATTTTACCTCATGTTTGGGCTATGTATGATTTTGATCCCTACTAGACTAAGACACCTAGTCTATTTGACTGTTATAGGTACACATGGGCATCATGTACAGACTAGAGATATGCATAGGGTTATAAACACAAAATATCATCCAAATTGATGATATTTGTGACCATAAATTTTACTTGAAACACATTGAAACACTTCAACTTGATATCATGGTCAAATACCAATTTGACACAAAGGTTACTCAAACTTAAACTCATGTAGATAACACTGCCTAGAAATAGTATTTTTGTAGGCCCCTTTAAGGCTCTAAAAATCCATCCCCTCCTCATTTCAGGACACCAATTTTTGAAAAAATCCCTATCCATAATAAGATATACCAAACTCACCTATCTATATGCCTTAAGACCTTCTACCACCATATTTTAATATGTTCACAAGGAGCCCCGTGACCTCTATTTTCCCTTTTTAGGGATTGTGGGTCTGCAAACTCAATCAACATCCTTTGATTATGGTTGTCAACTTAATTTATCCATATATCACTTCAAACCTATCTATCATGATGTTTCCATCTTACCATTCCCTTAATAATATTTCAATCACTTATTTCACACTTCAAAATGGCCTCTTCACTCTTTGTTTAGGCCACCTATAGGTGACCACCTGCAAATTATAAGCAGTGGTATATGATGATGAGTGGTATTTATTTTTTTTATAATTAAATGAATTAAATACTTCTCAAAATACCATAAAATGTACCCATCACATATAAATGATAATTATCACTACATTATCTCCAATGTGTATTCCTCCATAAGAACACCTACAACTACACATTCCAATGATAAACTATGTACATTGGTAGAGTATGATTGAAAATCATGAAGGTGCTTTGTATAATGAGGTTAAAATGTGGTGTAAGAATAAATATGTCCTTTAAAATATATAAAAGACACTAACAGAACCATATGAATCCATGGAGAAGCACAAAGTTTTTGAAACTAGTGAAAACTACCCATTACACTCAAAAGAGACCAATCTACAAATTTGAGGTTATTGGCACATCCAAACACAAAAAAACATGAAAAAAATCATGGGTACCATTATAGGAAGAATTAAAAATCATCTGGGAAAAACATTAGTAGCTATATTGTATGGAATCTCCAAAACAAGAGAAAAACCCATAAGGTGCATGAAACAACTAGCAGATTTACATAGTCAACTTCATGAGGATGGTTCATGAAGCATAGGAAAAAATTATTAGAAATTATTATATGTAAATTAAGGTATTTAAGTTTAATTTAACCTCCCAAAATCATTTTCCTTGAAACATCTTGAGTTGTCTATACCAAGCAAAAAATTGAAAGTCACTTAAGGTTTCCAAGAAGGGTGAAAAGCGAGATGAACAATTTTGAGAAATAAATGACACTTACAAATTAAAAAATCATTTAATTTAGAATGGTGAAGTTTAAGAGGCATTTTTTGACCATTTCCCATGTGGCACACTTCCCAAGGAGGTTGTATAAGTGCAAAACTCTTCTTTTCCTTTAAAAAAACTACCTTTTCTTCTACATAACCTAAAATATTACAATTTTTTCAATTAATTAATACTTATATGGACACATGGGGAATTAAATAATCTTTTTAAATCTTCACATTTATTGAAAAACCTATACAAAGCATTAAATGTACCTTTTTGACCCCTAAAATAACCTAAAATGATAAATAGGCATAAAAACTAATTAACCAAGGCCAATATAACATCATTTGAGATTAATTAAAATGTAATACACCTAATGAAACACATATTACACCCCATATAGACCTAAAAAGTCATTTTTTTACCTATAGGTACCCCATTTTGACTAAAAAGTCAAGTTTGGTCAACAGTTCCCTTGAAATTTTGGGAGTTATTGATGGTTAATTTTTCAAATAATCACCAAAGTCATGGGAAGTTTCAAAGATGTGGGTCTTGACCCTTGAAAAAACCTCTGGGTTTTAAATAATCTTGCTCTTCTCTTTTGGGTCTGATGTAAGGAGGAAAGAAATAATGCCTAAAAGGAATATCTAAAATGTTAAGGCGATGAGCCAAGATTGTTGTCTTCTACCTAACAACATAGTAACCATTACTAACAGAATATACTAAAAATATTAAAGAGAATGAAGCATGGTCAATAATTTTAGTAAATACTTTAGACTAATCAAAGGCTCATAATAATAAAGAAGGCATAGATCATCATCTATCTCTAACAACAAAGTAATTAGATTTAATGATATTTACTAATAGAATTAAAGAGCATGTAGCATGATTAATAATCTCAGTGTTTATGCAAAACTAATAAAATGCCTATGATAAAAAGTGAGAATCAAGAATTATAGATAGACTACCATTGCACAAAACACCACTCTCTCTTCATAGCTTGATAGGAGAACAAAGTACATAAGGAAAAATTACACAATAAAATATTCAATCCCTTAGGAGAGACACATGTTGAGGTAATAAAATGCTTCAAAAAATAGATACTAAACTCCCTATTGGTATAGATGAATCTCTATTCAACTCTTTTTTTTTTTTGACCCTTTGATCTACTACTTATAGCCCAAAATATCCCTTGTGAGTCACTACAACTTGATCAGATTATAACTACATGTCCACAAATTCCAGGTGTAAACTCCACATGCCATTGTAACTGAGAAACTTGGAGCTTGATTCTATTATTTCTACTAATTTTATCTTCAATTATATTTCAATTATTGCTTCTATAAGTTTTTAACCTGTAGTTTCTCAAAACATTAACACATGGAGGATTTCATGGCTTTTAACTATTTGACTCTTCCTTCATCATTCCTTAGACTCTTATACTTTCTCACCTCTTTTTGGGCTTTGGGACCCATTGTGTTGACATATGGTAGCTTATGTTGGCTCTTTAGACCCTTTGAAACTCTTTCCCATTCTTTACTTAGAGTCTTATGCCTTCATGACCTTTGGATATTCTGCACCATTAGATCTATCACTTCAAACCACTTCTCAACAATTAAATTTACCAATCTTTTCTCCTAGAGTCTTAAAAGGTCCATCTTCATCACAGACCTAGCCCCAACAATTAATCATTGTTCCTTATAGTTTACCCCATGGGTCTCCTTTCACTAGTGGTATAGTGACCTCTCCTTCAGACTTCAACACTCAATCAAACATGGATAAGAGGGATAGAGAGGCAAGGAAGGACAAGCAAAGGAAAAAGGAATTATAGATAAGGGTTGTACAATAAATGAGGTCTCTGTATGACCACAAATAGTGTTCCCTTACTGTCACCCACATGGTCCCCAATGAGAAAAAGTCACTTGAGTAAATGTAACCTAAAGATTACACATTGAGTGTAGTGGCCATGGATTTGACTCAGTTCAGACCCCAAGATAAGGTGGAACTAATGACTAAAATAGCAGTTGTGGTTACCACATATTATCTTAAAATCTCCCAAAAACTATAGAAGGTAGAATCAAGGTTATTTCAAGCCCAAGCCACTATGATCCACATTACTTCAAAGCTTAAGGCCAAGGATAAAGAGATACCCTAACTCAACAAGAACTAAAGGGGATAGTATCCAAAGAAGTCTTGAAGACTTTAGAAGATAAATTAATTTATCTATAAAAGGAGCTTAATACAATTAAAGCCTCAATTATCTCATTGGAATAGGAGAAGAGTCTCCTTGAGAAAACGATTAATGATAAGGAAGTAGAGGTTACTCGGCTGATACAAAAGTTAAATGTTACCAAGGCAAAAAAGAGTAACTTGCAGGTTCAATACAAGAACTTTGAGGATGAAGTAGCAAGGTTGACTCAGGAGTTATCCCAATGACCTGGTCAGCTAGAGTTGTAGCAATGGTCAAGGAACTCTATCTCTCTTTTAGGAAGAGAATATTAGTAGATGTGACCCAATTGAAACTTGTACTCAAGTTTATATCTGATACATAAACCCTATGTGTGAAAGTGGATTCTTCTATGGAGAAGATCCTACTTTTGGTTTTTGTCAAGGCACCTGAATCACAACTGCTAATTCAAAATTTATATGACACATTGGGGAAACTCTACAAGAAAATAGAATTATAAACAAGTGGGTAACAATGGGAAAGGTAAGTGAGATTATGAGCTATAACAAAGGTGCATCTAAATGAAAAAATCTATTGAACCTTTTGAAAGAACGGGTCAAAGGAATGAAAGGGCACATTAAAGAATTGGTCTAATTGGAACTCCCTTATCCTTTCCTAGATAAAAACATAGTATTAATGGAAGACCAGATTCAAAATCTACTAGTCACAAAGTAGAATGATCAAATGATTTTCCAGTCCCTTAGTGATTCTTCAACTATCACAAAGGTGGAAGCCATTTTGATCTTGATTTAAAAATTAGAGTTTCAATTACATTCAATGATATAGAGCCTCTAAGCATTCTCCCACAAGGAAATTATTGAATTAGATATAAATTTCCAAGCTCTACAGAAGAGGGAATATGCATCAAATATAGAGTGGGTTGGTCTCCAAGATGCATTTTAGAAGTGTGAACCTAATTCTTATCAAGTTTTGATTAGAATAAGTTTACAATGATTCTTCCATGCAAGCATGGAGTCCTTGGTGAGTCACCACGAACTATATAATTAAAATTCTATATTTTATTTTATACTTTGAGACACATATATATTATTTATCTAAGTATATAAGTAGCTAGATAATATTTTGGGTCATATTAATTCATAGGGCCAAAGGAGTCTCTTTTTATTAAAGCCTTGGAGAAAAGCTTTAAGAATCCAAATGTATGCAAATGATGCCACTTGTCACTTCAGAACTCTTCCAAGGGAAATAAATATCAAAAATCATCCATTAATCATGAGACTACCATTTGGATAAATGATTGTTCACTTTGAATTCAAAAATTCAACAACAAGATCGATAATGTGGGTCTAAATGATAGATCTGATGATAAGCTCCTAGTAACAAAAAGGTGCATGTATAAGGCATCCACATGGCATAACGATGCTCCCCCTATAAAAAATAAATATAAGGCTCTCTCAACTTATGTAGATCATTCACATGGAGATTTTAGAAGACAACAGTGATAGATCTAATGGCTTAGTTTGAAATGATAGATCCAATGGCTCAGTTTGAAGTGATAGATCCAATAGAGCATAATATACAAAGGTAATAAAGGTGTAAGAGTCTAAGTAAGGAATGGGAAAGAGTCTTAAAGGTTATAAAGATCTAGTGGAAGCTTCCAAATTTCAACACAATGGGTCCCAAAGCCCAAAAAGAGCTGAGAAAGCGTACGAGTCTAAGGAATGATGAAGGAAGAGTCAAATAGTTAAAAGCCATGGAAGCCTCCACATGTCAATGTTTTGAGAAGATATAGGTTAAAGACTTATATAATAAAAAATTGAAATATAACTGAAGATATAATTAGTGGAAATAATAAAATCAAGCTTTAAGTTGCTTAATTACAATGACATGCAGAGTTTACACCCAAAATTTGCAAACATGCAGTTAGAATCCAAGCAAGTTATAGTGACTCATGAGGGATATTTTTGGCTATAAGTAGTAGATCAAAGGGTCAAATAAAAAAAAGGAGATGACTAAAGATTCATCTATACCAATAGGGAGTTTAGTATCTAGTTTTTGAAGCATTTCATTGCCTTAATAGGTGTCTCCCCTAATGGATTGAATATTGTATTATGTGCAATTTTACCTTATGTAATTTGTTCTCCTATCTAACTATGAAGAGAGAGTGGTGTTGTGTGCAATTTTATTATATTTATAATTCTTGCTTATAATTCTTTTTCATATTCCTTTTTTTAGTTTTGTATAACTATTGAGATTATTAATCATGATACATACTCTTTAATTATGTCAGTAAATATCATTAAATATAATTACTGTGTTGTTAGAGATAGATGATGATTTGTACTTTCTTTTTTGTTATGATCCTTTGATTATTATAAAGACTTTACTAGAATTTAATACCATGCTTCATGCTCTTAAATAGTTTTAGTAGATTCTATTAGTATTGGTTACTATGTTGTTAGGTAGAAGACAACAATCTTGGTGCATCACCTTAGCATTTTAGATATTCATTTTATGCATTGTTTCTTTAATCTTTACATCAAACCCCAAAGAGAAGAGCTAGATTATTTAAAAACTAGAGTTTGTTTCAAGGGTTAAGTCTCATATCTTTGAAACTTCTCACAACTTTGGTGACTATTTTCAAAATTAAGCATCAACATTTTTCCTAGTGACCATGGTGGGACCCAAAGTTCAACTAAAAGTGCATGAGTAGATACCCTTCATTAAAAGAAAATCATGGACTAGTGATAAGATCTTAATCTATTATAAATGTGAGACTCTTAATACCACCATTGGTAACTACTTCAAGAAGAAGGTTGACTCAAAAAAATACACTAGGAAGTCAAATGGCTATTCAGGGTCTGTCTAGGAACTTTGTCAATTGGAATGGTGGAAGTCCACTTTTTTTCCAACACCTCATGATATATGGGACCATATTCTAGATAATGCTCTAAAATCATTACCTAAATTCACTAGAGAGGATTTCAAGACTCTAGTAGAGAATCATCAAAATGTGGTAGATATATATACTTTCCACTTTATCAAACAATAAAATGTATCCTTGAGACTACTAGATACCTCTTTAAAAAGAAGGGATCTTGATTGGTATAGATATTTAGTGCCAAATTATATTAGAAATTAGGACCAATTAGTAACTACATTATATGATAGATTTAGTGAAAATGGGGATAGTTCATCCCTCCTATAATAATTAATCAATATTAAAAGAGCTCCCCAAAAAGTAATGACTAATTTCAACACTAAATTTCAAAAGATGTGTCAAAGAATCCCAATCTTGGCTCAACCACCTTTAGGTATGGAAATAGTTTTCTATCTCAATGCTTTTAATTCTAATATCTTATTTATGAACCAATCACTAAGAGGGAAAACCCTTCTTTATTCTTATGATCTTACTATAAGAGTGGAAAATAATTTGATAGATGTTATGAAATTACCCCCAAGGCCTCCTATGCTGATGTTTCCTAAATTATCTCTCCCTATTCAAGAAGAGGATCCTATCATTTCTCAGACCAATACTTATATATACACCTTTCCCTCATCTCAAGAAGTATCAACCACAATCTCATCTTCTTCCTCATCAAAGATGAAAGATGTTAAACATATCCTTAGAACCTTCTCTAATGAAATTATCAATCTTAAGAGGAACCAAGCTTCACATCAACAACCTCTTTATCAGGGTTTCCAATGGAGTATACCCCCATATTAGCTGAATCAATAATAAGGGACTCAAAGATCAACTTCACCACAACCATCCAACCAGATTCTCCCTATACCTACACCATTTTAGACAGTTTTGCCAAGCTCAAGAAAAGAATTATTCCCTGGCCAAAACAACATGGTGAGAGATAAATACATAGTGTTTTCCTTATAATGATGCTCACATGCTAATAAATTACCCTATGGTAAATTTATAACAAAGATTAGTCAAACAAAGAAGAATGGGAAACCAAACAGCTACATCATTAGGAATATATCAATCACCAAGAGTTTAAAGTATTGCCATGGTAGCTTAGATGCAAGGCATGGCACTAAAAAAAGGAGATATTTCCCCTGAACATTCTTTGTTCTCATGTATTGAGGATTAAAAATCTAAGTTAATTAATGATGCATCAACCTCTAAGAACCCAATTTAGTCTGATTATTTTACATGATCAAAAAGGAGGATGGTTGAGTCTATAGATGTTATTCTTACTATTAATACTAAATCAAGAAGAGTGTCATCATCTCTAGTTCCTCAGGTCCCTATGACAAGACAAGAAGTTCTAATGACTACACAAAATCAAGGAATCCCCAACATAATAGATGAAAGGACAAGGTATTCATAGTACTCCAGAGTATAACCACTTAGACTAATCAATGTAGTAGAATAACTGAAGAAAGCTCCTGCTAATGTCTCATTATGGGATATGTTAGCCATTCTTAAACAAAATGAACTATTGTAAGAAGAATTAAAGGATCAAAATGAGCCAAATTCTAATTCCACAAAGGAATCTCCATCAAATAAAGGGAAGGATCAATTAAAAACATCTCAACCACAATAAGGGTCAACCTTAGTGAATGCCAAAGAAGAGGTAGGGAAATATAAACCTAACCTTTTCTATATAACTCTTATAGTGGGTAAGACATTGCTTCATAATTATATAATAGACTCAAGTTCAAGTACTATGGTCATGCCTAAGTTAATTGATGATGCCCTAAAGATTAATTATGAAACATTGACCAAAGGAGTCATGTAGTTTGATAGAAAATCTGTGAAAACCATATGGATTATTAGAGGGATTCCATTATAGCTATATTCTTTCCTAAACATAATTATTTTTCAATATATAGTAGTCATAGATATCCATAATATTTTTAGTTTATGCTTATCTAGGGACTTTATAGCTAAAATTGGAGGGTAAATGTCTCTTAACTAGTCGCATCTTATTCTAAGAACCAAGTATGGTTTAAAGATGAAGGTATTATCAGAACCCCTTAGCAAAGAGCATATTACTGATTAGGTAATATCAAATTTTGAATCATCTCACAAAATGATCACCAGAGAAGAAAGAGTATATATAGAGGAATGTACTGAAGATGATGATAATAAAAAAGGTGAAAACTATCTCTTAGATATGAAACCTGTAGACACCTAAATCTGGCCACCAATAACCTCCAATCAGGGTTTTGGCCAATTTACACCCAAAATGCACAATTTGGCCTAAAAACACTAAAATATGCTAAATGATGTAAAAATAACATATTCAAGTGCCGATTTTAGCCAGGGTGTCCCTAAATAGGGAAATGTAATTTATGGGCTAGCTAACTTTAATCAGATCATTCTGAGTCAAAATGCCAATTTTGCACCTAGGTGCTCTGGATTGATCTTTCCTATCAAATATCTTGCATAATATGTGTGCCTTTGTTATTTGATATTGGTAACATCCAAAATGGGATAATGGTTCCAATGCATCTAACATGGACTTCCAATTCTAATACAGTCAAATTTTGGACCAATAACAAGGCATTCTAATCAATTTGAGTAATTTGTGCATAAAGTGCTTCATCATGCTTAAGAGATAATTAACCCAAATCAAGGCCTAATCAAAAATTCCATAGAAACTTGTTGAATACTTATTTTTGGAAATGAATATTTAATATCTACATCATCAAGATACCTCATTTCTTGGGAAGACATCCCTAGGCCATAAATGCAATAAATATCAGGATTCATGCCCTCCATGCCTCATCAATGCCTTCCATGATTCCCTCCATGCCTCTTAATTGCCCTTTCTTCCAATGTCATGATGAGGATAATTATAAACTTAATTATAAAAATTGAATTAATCCTCAACCACACATCTCAATCTTGAGATGGATGGTTTAGGTTGATTTTAGACATTTGAAAAAATCTATAAATAGGAGACCTCACCACATCATTTCTAAGACTTAAGAATGCAAAGTTATAATGCAGTATTGGTTCTAAAAGTTTCATGAAACTAGTGTTACCATGCCAAATTGATTCCAAGCCAAGCCAAGCCACAAGCCAAAGGTGCTAAAGAGAGATGAAGGTAGACAAGCTTCCATTGCCAAGGACTTCATGAGCATAAAATTGAGCCAACCACTACTACAAAGGCATTTGGAGCATCTAAGGAAGGTGAATAAATTCTTGTGTTTTATTCCTTACTTTTTAGTTGTGCTTCTCATTTATTTTTGTTAACTAATCTCTTCCTAGTGTCTAGGCCTAGAGATGTTATGCTATTAGTGTGTTTCTTTCATTTTGTTCTCATTTTGGAACTAACACCATACTAACCATCCTCTCTTGAGTCAAATTATTAGATCACATAATGGTACACCCGGTGGGACTAGATGCATCTCACACCTGAAGAAGATCATTTTACAACTCTAAAATATTTATTTAGACTCGTAAAACTCTTGCAAAATGATTTTCTAACTTTATTTTGTCATTTTTATTTGCCATAATTTTACATATTAAATGACATCGATAGGTAATACCAATATTGGTTGCATAAATTAATCGACATCAGTTAGCAAAAGTAACCATTGTTAGTTTTAATAACTGACGCCATCACTATGTTTTTCTAAAAACATAGAATTGAGAGCTCCTTTTCTAAAGTTTATTATTTCAAACCAAAAAGAGATTCAAAGCTAAAGGATATGCTGACATTTTTGCTACAAGACCAAGCTTGAAATTTGCAAAAATAATGTTTTAAATCACCTTTTTGCATGTTTAAAAATCAATTAGGGACTTTGTTTTGGTGTTTAATGAAAAATTTAGATGCTTAGATGATTTTTTTCAAAGTTCACATTCGTAGGACCAAGGGGTCAAGTGAACACCACCAAATCTTTCATTTGAGCTTAATATTGAACACACTTGTCAATTTTTGTTTGCAATAGTTGTTTAATTAGATTCTATTTGGCAAAAATAGGAATGTTGCATGTATGCTCTTGCATTTTTCCCCTTTAGGGAACCCTTGGAATCAAAAGTGTCGTTCCTATTACAAGTAGCCTAGTCCAAGGCTTAGAAATAAAGTCATCTGAAGCACTCCCCAAAAACTCATCAAAGTTTGGGTGAACTTGAAAATGACCCTAAAGGCTTTTTACTTTCATGATTTCTTTATTTTTATGCAAACTTGGCTTTCGGGGGGGGACTTCATCACCTCCCATAAGTTCTTTAGTGAAGCTTTGACCAAGGGTTTCATCTCTCAACATTGAGTTCATTTAGCTCCTTTAGAGTTTCACACGAGACATAGTGACACTTTGAACATCATACTACACTGAGCAAACTTGTTTGACATGAAAGTCATTGTACAATTGATTCCCCTAAATCATTCAAAAACTTGTTAGATCTTAGAAAAATCCCCACTTTATATGGAAGTATTGTTGGTACAAGGTGCACCACAAGGTCCATGTCATAGTACTATCATTTGAGAGAAAGGGGTGCAAAAACCCTACTATATAATGCACATTTACTTTTGGATGAACACTTAAAATCCTCTCAAATGATGTATATTGATGGATTCCAATAATACCAAGCAACCTTGCCAGTTTAGGATCTAAGAAAAATTAATTAGTTGGTCTTGTCTTAGTTTAAAGTCTTGTTTATAGTCAAAACTTGGTGTAAACAAACAATCCAAACTAAACACATAGTCTAAATTTTATTTTAAAAAAAGAGGCATAATGTTGTCCATGTGACATCATCAATTTGCCTTGTTCAAAAGTTCATCAAAAGCTTGAGAGTTATATCATCCACTTTGGTGCAGTTATGCTAGCCAATTAAGTCTAGACCTTTACCAAAGTTTTTAAAGTCCTTCACTTATAATCTAAATTCAGAATTGCACCTTTACAAGTTCATAGGGTTAATGTGTTAAGCGCGTTCACCATTTACACTAAAATTGAGGGAACTTAGGTTTAATTTCTAATTTAGGTTGAAGGCCATTTTAAGACTCATAATCATTATCATCACTTGATAGACTTAATCCATTTTGTGCTAAAAACACTTGCACTTTGAGTCTATGCACCACAACATTTTGAGTCAAAAAAAGTAGTGTTATGTTGTCAAAATTTTAGGAAAATGGATTTTTCTTTAGAGATTTTTTGAAACAAACCTTTTTTGTTACACCTTTTGGGTAGTATAGCATCATTACGCTTTCCAAATCATTTCAAATATTACTTCATAGACCCTCTTGCATAGAGTTCCAAATTTGTTCCTACATTTTCAAACCAATCTAAGTGTACTTTTGTGATCTTTTGTCTAAAATAGTTATATTGTTCAATTTTGTCTAGCTGATTTTTAAAAAGAACCAAGTTTTATACCATTTTTTGTGGGAAAATAAATTATTTCTAAAGTGCCTTTTGTTTCATACCTTATACCTAGTTGATCAAGTTCATGTCTAAGAATCAAATGCCTAGTTTTTTTAGAAGTGTTTCAAATCCATTGGATTAAAACTTTAATCTAGTTTCAAAGTCTAGCTTTTGACACCATTTGGCCAAGAGTCCTAGCACTTATATTGTTTGAGCCTAGCTTTTGACACCATGTTTGGCCAAAAGACCTAGCAAATTTTAAATTCCTAGATTAGACTGATTTGAAACACTTCAACCTCAAAGCTTGGCATTTTGATTTTTGGTCCATTTACTTGATTATCTTTGTGTGAGTAGTGAAACGTTAGATACTTCAATCTAGCTTGTTTCCTCACAAAAATTTGCATAAACCGTTTGATCCTTTTGAAAAATCTAGACCAAGTTGGGACATCATCTTTTTAGACATTGTCCTTTTTAGAGTTTGTATAACTCTTTGGCCTTTTATCATAAAACCATTGACTATGGATCGCAACATGTATTTCTAAAATCATAGTGGACTCATGTCTCTAGGGATTAGTAATGTGGTTATGCAGGAAGAAATGATGCAAGACCCCTATGCAAATAATATTGCTTATGAGATGGATTCTTATCCCTCTTATAATACTCAATTAGGGGCTCAAAGCCAAGATCCATTGGCTAACTATCTGGTTAACACACCACCTTATTCAGAATAAGATTAAGGGAGAACCACATAATACCTAACTACAATACCTATAGTGGATAAGCCGATACCTCAATAGTTATATTCTACTAATACGGCTTCCATGTATGATCCATTTTTGTTTGAGAGACATTTATTAGAGAATAAAGATGAGATTTTGGTTAGAGCCATAGAGGTAGGGACCAAGTTTCCATCAGATTTCCCCATGAAAATTTACCAAGTCTAGTAAGAGTGCCCCACAATATCATTTAAGATCAACAGGCTTTTTCTAGTAATCCTATGGCTCTAGTACAAACAACGTATCAAGACCCTAATATATCTAATCGAGGAAAAAAAATATGGAAGATCACTTTAATCAAAAGTAGATAGCATATCAAACCTACCTAAATCTAGCACATGATTTCAATCAGAAGAACATGGTAAGTAAGCCTCTTATTGACCTAGTTCCTTCAATAGGAGTGTTTATAGAGTTAACTAGACAAGAGAATCTGAGTTTTGATGCATTCATACAAACTACTTTGATAGAAAACTTGATGCATATGTTTGTTATTAAAGAAGTGTCTTGTTCTTATACATAGAATAGTGAGCCAAACATAGTAGACAATGTGAAAACAATGTCTAATCTCGATCAAAGTGGTACTAACACAAAAAAAAATGGCCAACAACATATTCTTGTAGTTAATCCTATGAATAGGTCATCATACTAAGGAATAGGAGTTTCTACACCCCAACCTCAATTAGTTGCTTCCTCAAGTGTACAACTTATGGGATTAGGTAATCAAACAATGACCAATGTCATGCCTCAATGATAGAATGTGAAAAACCTTACTCCTCCTCATTAAGTAAAGAGTATTATTCCACAATAATAGGCCCAATCTAGTGTATCAACACAATAGAGGACAACTACATTTCCACCTCAATCAGGGGTAACTAATGTTCCACTTCACCAGGAAATGATGAACATACTTCTTAAGTTGTAGACTAATATGCCAATCCAAAACCAAGCAATGACTAATCAATAGCATGAAAATATTGTTTAATGATAGATGCTAAATTTACAACCTACTTTCACTTCCTCATAGAGATTCATGCAATAAGGATGTCCCCATGTTTCTCAGGTACCTACTAGACAACTATTGGTTCAAAATGTGCCACAAATCTAGAGACAAGGTCTTAGTCCACAAGTTCCCACTCAATAGCAAGGTTTGATTAGTCAACATCATGTCCTTTTTCAACCAAAATAGGCATAGTATAGTTATATACATCCATCCCACCCATAAAATCCTCCAAGTCAAACCTTTATCGCCAAATCAAACTAGAATATTGCACAACCAAGTGTGCAATTTCAAGTACATCCTAATCTATGTATGCATATTATTGGTCCATTCCCTAACTAAACAAATATACCTCAATAGATATCTCCATCATACCCTAGTCAAAGTGTCCCATATGTGACCTCCCAACCATCTATCCAAACTAATATTCTCCCTCAAACCAATATTCCTTCTAGTTTCCTATCCCAAGAATTACAATAGATGAAGGATGCAATTGTTGTTATTCAATTGGAGAAACAAACTAAAAAGTTCAAATTGGATGATGTATGTTCCTATCTATTCAACATGGAGTATTTTTAGATACCATTTCCTTTAGGATATGAACCATTCAAATTCGATAAATACAAAGGGAAAGGTGACCCTAAGGCTCATTTGACTGAATTCTTTATTGTATGTTAACCAGTGACATATACCTTTTGTTGTTGTTTCCAAGGTGGTTTGACAAGCCTTAAATTGGTTTTTAAATTTTCCTAAAAATTTAGTAATAGATTTTGATGATCTTTCTAATAAGTTTGTGCAGCACTTTTCCTATAATCTCAAGCATGAGATTTCATTAGTGGACTTAATGCAAGCAAAGTAAAAAATTAGTGAGAGTTTTTCAAGTTATTTATAATTATGGAGAGACCTTACAAGCCATTTTACCCATAGTTTACCAAAAAAAAAAATTAGCCAATGTGTTTACCAAAAATTTACATAGTGAGATAGTTTATCATTTGGAACTACATTGTGTGCATACTTTCAAGGAAATCATTGACAAAGGCTTGTTGATTGAGTGGGTGATCATCAATAAAGGAGTTATCAAGTTTAATTCAAATAATCAAAATCATGGTATCAATCAAATAAATTACCAACATCCCATTCAAGCACCAACATCATAACCAACCCAAGCTAATAACCATGAAATACCAAAGCAATTCAACCATAATAGGAATGTTGTGGGAAATGGAGTAACTGAGTCCTATCATGTCTAAATAGTGAAAACATCATCTGTACCACCTTTTCAAATTACTCCTACTCAACTAGTGTTATAATAACAACAACAAAACCTACACAATAAATATAGTAGTTGTTACCATTGTAAACCCCTCCTCCTAGAAGAATCATGCCTACATGTCATGTCTTTAGTGACCTATGAGAATATATTGAGTATATATTTCACAAGCTTGCTATCACTAATCTAATTAGGTTTCCTATTCCAAAGCATTATCCATAAGGCATTCCTTATCCTATTGGTACTGTGAAAATGAATTATGTGATTATCATCAGGTCAATAGGCATAATCTATGAAGATATGTCTAAATCAACCATTTAATTAAGAATATGTTAGAGAATGGGGAGATAGAATTGGATAATGGTACTTCCACTTATAATCAAACTATTGAGATTTATCAAAACCCTTTTCCCTCACATAATAATTAGTAGTAGCAAAATAATTAGTAATAATAATAATGGCCAGTGTAGTAGCAAAATCAAAGGCCGAACCAATAGAATCAATAAAATAAATAATAAAACCCACAATAATAGAATAATGGAAAAAACCAAGGTTAGAATAGTAAAAACCAATAAACTTACCATGTAGTTACACATGACTACAATAGGGTTGTAGGTCATATTATAGGGGGTAGCATTAATACAATCTTCATTAATCCTAGACCAAACACTAATCAACCTAGACCATTTTTAAATAACCCCATTTAGCCAAATTACATGGATAATACTTATTTTAATTAGGAATTCATATAGGCAAACCAATAAACTAGGGATTCCCCTTTTGGACCTTATATCGACAACTTGTTCTTTCCATGTGACCACATACGAGTGCACTGGCAACTGAAACTTGTCATGTCTGGTCCCACACCATTCCTAGAATTTGCTAGAAATAGTGGTCTAGTATTTAATCCTAATCATGAAATCACAACTCAAAGGTCAAATATTACTATCCTAGGCCCACAACCATCGACCACTTTGCCTATCATCCAACCAACTGTTCAGCCTCAAAATAAACCATTCACTACTGATCAAGATAAGAAAATTGATATTGTGGAATAATTGTAAAAGACACTAATAGAAATTTCTATTTTAGATTTATTGTGAACATCAATAATCCATAAAAACATCTTAAATTATTTTTTGACCCAATCCACTTTTGCTATGACATATCTCCTGATAAATTTCAAGCTTTGGTTGGACACCTATCTCTAGCCCAACAAGTCATGTTCAACCAAAGCGATATGTCTTCCCTTGGCCCAATCCATAATAATCCATTATACAAAGAAGTTTATATAAATCAACATAAAGTGAAATATGTCCTTATAGACAATGGATCAGGCCTCAACATAGTGTATCTAAAGCTCATCAAGCTTCTTGGGTACACAATGGTATATCTCCAACTAGAAACAATAACTATCAAAGCCTATGATAATTAGAAAAGAGAATCACAAGGCACTATTAGTTTGCTAGTTATCATTGGGTCTCTGACCATGATACACTTTACCATGTGCTTGATCTTGAGTTATGATACAATATGCTTCTAGGAAGGCCTTGGTTACATGAGATTCATGTAGTTTTGTCAATGTTGCACCAATGTATCAAGTTTTCCCACTTAGGGATGGAAGTGAATATTCCAGGAGATTTACACCCTTATGAACATTGCAAGCATCTTAAATCTAAATTCCAAAGCTATAATTATTAGTATGTATAAATCCAAGTTCCAAACAAGACAAAGGAAAGGCTATACTTATCGATCCTTCACCAGATAATTGCATAGATCCTAATAAATTGGATTCCCTTTCCCACATAACACCTTCTAAAGCTTCTAATCATTTAACCATTTTAGATAATAGACCAAGAGAGTATGTGACCCATGATATATTTTATATTTCCAATCTTCCTTAGAATTTGAAAACCTTTGGGTGACCTAAAGTCATCCCAAATATGCATTGGGAACAAAAGAACAAAGATATGGGACCTATCACATTTATACCAACATCTAGCCTAGGACCTAACCCTATTGAAGGGGATGAATCATGCTTATACAATGAAAACCAAGATAATTATTATAAAAATGTAAAGTATCATATTCCCAATAAGATCATGGATCATCACAATTATGAAGGAAGAGGACTTAGACCAAATATGTAAGGAACCATCGAGCCAATTTTTATGACTAAGTATGAAATACCTTATGGGATTGGATTTAAACTGCTTGGGGGTGACCCCACATAACTTATTCAAACTCCATCACTAGTGACTAGTGATGATGATGCCAATAGTGAAGCAGAGTCTGATCATAGCCTCACCTTTGATAACCTAGTTCAAACCAACCTATTTGATAACAATGCCATTTATACCCTTACCATAGCCACTCATCACAACCCTTTACCATTATATTATCCCCAATTGATAGATTGGGACCAATAAAAATCTAGTCCATCAATTGATGAGTTCCAGAATAATGAGGCATTCTATGAATTTTTAGGCCTTAGAGACAACATTCCTTTGTGAGATCACAAATTAGGATTCTCAATCACATTAGATCCTACAACCTATTTTGGAGACCAAGTGAACACCCTTAGCCACAAAAAATAAGTAAAACATTGAGGTCCCAAAGTGAAAACTTCTTTGAGGCACTTTTTGACCAAGGAAAAAGTAAAGATAAAGGCTACTCTAGTGGTGAAAACCTGTTTTAGGTGTCATTAGATGGAGGTGTTCATTCTTCTTCAAATTTAGACCAAGAGACCACCAATGATGAACTTGCCTATGGATCCAAGTCTATCTTTGAGCAACAAGTATTTGATCAAATTCTATAATAATTTCTAACTATTTTTGTTATATGGATAGATCTCCCATTAGGGGAATCAAATTCATCATGCCTAGGAGAAATTAAAGATAAAGTCCTGACGGAGGACCTTGACATAATTCAATAATTCAAGCCATTTCCTACTATCCTAGAAGATGGTTTGACCCTTCTAGTTGAAGATATAATAGAGGTCAATATTAAAACTCTATCAGAGCTAAAATGGATAAAGTTAGGAGTGTCCCTCACTAAATAAGAACATGACATATTTATAGCTCTATTGAGAGAATTTGTAGATATCTTTACATGGGCCTATTTTGACATGCCAGGTTTAGACCCTACCTTGGTTCTACACCATCTTGTGGTTAATCCTGATGCCAAACTAGTAAAACAAAGTTACATAAGATGAATCCTCATATTATTGTATTGGTAAAAAAGAGTTGGAAAAAATCTTAGAAGCAAGATGTATTTGATCCGTTGACTACTCATAATGGATCTCTAATGTGGTACTTATTAGTAAGAAGTCAGAAAGGATCAGAATATGTATTGATTTTTGAGACATCAACAAAGCTTATCCAAAATATTATTTTCCTTTGCCTAATATTGACATGATCATCAACTCCATGGCCAGTTATGAAATGCTTTCACTCATGGATGGCTTTTTAAGATACAATCAAATCAGAATAGCACTAGAAGACCAACTAAAACAATGTTCACCACTCCATGGGGAATATTTTGTTATCAAGTAATGCCATTTGGCCTTAAGAATGTTGGAGCCACATATCAAAGGGCCATGACTATCATATTCCATGATATGATGCATGATATTGTTGAAGACTATGTTGATGACATATTAGGAAAATCCGAAACTAGGGCCAACCATCTAACAATGTTACATAAGATATTTGAAAGATTATGGGAGTACAAGGTCAAACTCAATCCAAAGAAATGTGTGTTTTTTGTAACTTCAATAAAACTAATTAGCTTCATCATGTATCATAGAGGTATTGAATTTGATATGGCTAAAGTCCATGTTGTCATCAAGATGCCACAACCAACTAATCTAAAGTAACTTCAAAGTTTGTAGGGTAAGATCCAGTCCATATGATGCTTCATCTCTCAATTAACAGATATGTGTCATCCATTTACACACCTTTTGAATAAGGGAGTTACATTTCACTGGGATGATCATTTCCAAATAGCTTTTCAATAACTCAAAGACTATCTTATTAATCTACCTATTTTATTACCTCCTATGCTAGGAAAGCCATTCTTGTTATATCTATCTTCTACTGACCATGCTCTGGGGGCACTCTTTCCTCAACATGATGATAATGAAAAATAGCACACTGTATACTACCTAAGTCATACCTTGGTTACATATTAACGTAACTATGCACCTATTGAAAAGGCTTGTCTAGCCATGGTCTTTGAAGCTTAGAAAATACACCATTACATGTTGAATAATAAGATCATGGTCATTTCAAATGTAGATCCACTCAAGTATCTACTATCTAAAATACATTTTCAAGGTATAATGGCTAAATGGATTATGCTTCTTAGTGACTTTGACATAGAGTATGTCAATCAGAAGGTAATTAAGGGAAAATCTCTTGCTAATCAACTTACTGAAGCACCTCTCACAAACACACAACCACTCACATTTTAATTTCTCGATGAATTCATAATGACTATCATTGACACACCCCTTGAGGATCAGCCCTAAAAACTATATTTTGATGGTTTATTTAATACACATGGATCAGGGGTAGGCCTATTATTTATTACACCATAGGGATATCTAATCCCTAAATCATTCAAAATAAACTTTCCTTGTACAAAAAACATGGCCAAGTATGAAGCACTTGTTGCAAGACTTCAACAAGTATCACATTGGAATATATCTCATCTCCAAGTTTATGATGATTCTCAGTTAATCATCAATCAGGTCACAAACCATTTTTAGACCAAAGATGACAATTTGATTCCATATAAATCTATGATCAACACTCTTAAGCAACAAATTGTCAATATTTAGTTTGAGCATATACCAAGGGTTAGTAATAGAACTTTAGATTCCATGTTTACTATTGGTTCTATGATTCAACAAATAGATAAAGCTAGAGAATATCAATTCCTCATCAAGAATTTGTCAACACCAGCTCATGAACCTTCAACCATTACCATGATTTGTGATATTGTTGTTCATAATTCTATTTGATACTCAAACCTTTATAACTACCTTCATGACCAAGTTTTGTCACCTAACTTGTCTCAAAAACAAACCAAAGCCTTCATTCATCATTCCACTAATTATACTTTACTTGGATCCACCCTTTACCATCATAGTTTTGATGGAACTCTACTTCATTTTTTTTCTTTGGTAGAGTCTATGCTAGCATTAAGATAAGTTCATTAAGGAGTATGTGGTGCTCATTCTAGTGGGGTAGTCTTATCCAAAAATATTTTGTGTATTGGTTATTATTGGCCTAAAATGGATGCAGATGCCACTGCATATGTAAAAAAGTGTGACAAATGTCAATGACATGCTAATCTAATTCATGCCCTAGAAAAAACTCTAAAACTTATGTTGACACTATGGCCATTTTCTACATGGGGATTTGACCTCATTGGGAAGATTAAACCCACTTCATTTGATGGCCATAAACATATCTTTATCACCATCGAGTATTTCACTAAGTGGGTTGAAGTTATACGCCTTACTTATGTGAGTGGAAATCAAATTTATAAATTCATTTTCAACAATATCATCTATTACTATGGTATCCCAACTGACATTATACCTAATAATTGAGGATCATTTAAGAACAAGGATGTAAACTAGCTATGTACTGAATACAACATCACACAACATTTTTCTATAGTATGTTACCCTCAAGGTAAAGGCCAAGATGATGCATCTAATAAAATAATTTTCAACAATCTTAAAAATATTGTCAATGATGTTAATCATGCTTGGCACTTACATATATTCCCTACCCTTTGGGCATACCATACTAATTATCGTACCTTGATGGGAGCCACTCCATATGCACTTGTTTATGGTACTAAATCCATCCTTACCATTCATTTAAAATTACCTTCACTATTCATCTCTTTCAAGTGTGTCCTAGATGATCATGACTATCAAGTAACCCACCTGCAAGAGCTAGACCTACTTGATGAGAAACACACGGTAGCACTCAATAATCTTTAAACATATTAGAATCAACTCAAAGGCCACTAAAATTGGTGATCTTGTTCTTAAATAAAACCAAAAGAATACCATGGATGAGAAGAATAATAAAGGGAAATTCAAACCAAACTGGATAGGGCCTTTCATCATCACTACAAATTATGGATCAGGAGCATACAAGATTGCCACACTAGATGGTGATGAAATTCTGGAGAAGATGAATATTATTCATCTCAAGAGATACTATGCTTGAGTGCTAAGGTGTATTATCTATAAGGAACATTTTAGTTATGTCATTTTATCACTATTATTATTTATATAAATACCATCTTTATCCATCCTCTTCACTGTATCTACTTTTTGTTACCGACCTATCAGCCTAGTGTGTTCTAAAGCCTAGCTCATTTGACCTTAGTTTTTGCCATTTGTTATGTAGTTTTAGCATCAAGATATCTAATTAATTCATCAGTTAGTTTAAGTAATTTATACAAAGATCATATTTTGGGATAGTGTGATAGAAGTTTTGGTAGTTGCATCCTTCATTTGTTATTTATTTCTTACCACTAATCCGGCTACTAATTATAACCACCTTTAGGAAAATTAGTATTGTCGATCTATGTCATTATGTCCTAGTTATAACCACCTATGGGAAGCTAGGGGAAACATTAATTCTTGATGTACCAACTTGTCACTTTTTGTGTTGTACTATTCCTTTTTACCAACTGTGCCTATTTTGTTTGAATTGACTACTGTACTAGTCAATTTCCTTCACTATAAGGGCAAAACTATAGTGACTTGAGGTCCTAATCTGGGACTATGTAGGTAGTGCTCGATACTTTTTGAGATCATCTTAGTCACACCCTTTTACCCACACTCTCACCATTTTGTGATCAACCTAAGTTTGAATGCTTTCATCATTTTGTGAGCAACCTAAGTTTGAACACTCTCACCATTTTACGAGCAACCTAAGCCATGCTCTCACCATTTTGTGAGCAACCTAATCCATTCTCTCATCATTTTGTGATCTTGAACTATTTAATGTCTTGTCATTATAGATTGAGTTGAGACACTCCAAAATAATTCCAAAAACATTTGTAAAATTGTTAGAAAAAAACAAAAACATTGACCACTTCTTTACCTTAAGGATTCTAGGAATCCTTACTAAGTTACAAGCAAATTACTTATCACTTAGTTTCCCCATCCTTTTTGGCCTTTTTCTCTCACACACTTGATATTTTTCAAGACAATTCATATTATTCTATCACATCCATTATGTTTATTTTAATTAGTTATCACATTCTTCCCATTCCCTGGGAGAACTACATTTGGCCTAAAGTTTTTTATTATATATTACATCCATGGAACTATGTAGGTAGCATCCACTTTACTAGTGCATATGGAGATATCTTAGCCACCCCCTTATTTTTCTTATATTCCCCTATTTTTTTTATTTTTTATGTTGTCAGCTATTTTCTAGGGGCAATGTTCATAAGGTTTCTATTAAGTGTTTCGTTATTTTTTGTTTGTCTATCTATTTATTTGCTTTTAGCACTATTGCCTTGATTTAGTTTATGTGTGTTCATTGGGTGATTCCTTTCCCACATTTACACTTAAATCCATCCATATACATATGTTTACATTGTCATTATGTTTTCTATTATTGGTGCATTATTTTCTATTGAGTATTAGATTATGGGGGTCAGTCTTCATGCATATTTCAGCCAAGTCCTCATGATGTTATACCATGATGCCTACCGACACATGATATAACAAACCTCAGATTGAAGAAGTCTATTTAATAATGGTAATATTTTTTTAGCACCAACATCTTGATATAATCCTAATTATATCCCAAACAGAGTAATTAAACATGAAAGAATTTCAACCTTTATTAGTTTAGATGAGCATCTCCCTACTAGTAGGTTGTACCAATTCATCATTACCCTTTGTGTTAATTTATCATCATCCTTAGCCAATTTTATCATTTTTTCCATAATTGGGGTCCAATGATTATAACTACCTATGGGCAAATCATTACACATAATCCCACCTGCAATTCTCAATGATTATAACCACCTTTGGGCAAATCATTCTGTTGTCACCACTTTACTTTTCCTACCTATATAGGGGCATGATATTATCTTTTTTATCTATCCTAAATGGGGTAGCTCCATCTTCTCAATGATTATAACTGCCTTTGGGAAAATCATTATGTTATCATACCACATTGCTACTATCAGGGTAAAATGTTTATAACTGCCTTTGGGAAAATCATTGCACACTGTCACACTTACAAACTCAATGATTTTTACTACTTTTTTAGTCTCATTGTGTTTTCCACCCCATCATATTTTCTTTCTTTGGTCCCCTCACTTTACTTCTTTCTTTTTGAGGGACTGTTTGTTGACCTACTTGTGCTAACCATTCCCTCGAGGGGGCATCATATAGTTAGTTTATCATCATTGTAGATGTAGGCATACATGGCCTTTTCATTATTTGAGAAGACATTACTATTCTTATAGCTTGTAATGCCTTCCCAAATAAGGGAAAATTTTAGACACCTAAATCTAGCCACCAATAACCTCCAATCAAGCTTTTGGCCAATTTACACCCAAAATGTACAATTTAGCCAAAAAACACTAAAACATGCTAAATGATGTGAAACTAACATATTCAAGTGCTGATTTTGGCTAGGGTATCCCTAAATAGGGTAATGAAATTTATGGGCTAGCTAAGTTTGATCAAATCATTCTGAGTCAAAATGCTAATTTTGCACCTAGGTCCTCTGGATTGATCTTTCCTATCAAATCTCTTGCATAAGATGCGTGACTTTGTTATTTGTTATTGGTAACATCCTAAATGGGATAATGGTTAAAATTCATCTAACATGGACTTCCAATTCCAATCCAATCAAAATTTGGACCAATAACAAAGGCATTCTGATCAATTTAAGCAATTTGTGCATAAAGTGCTTCATCATGCTTAAGAGCTAATTAACCCAAATCAAGGCCTAATAAAAAATTCCATGGAAACTTGTTGAATACTTATTTTTAGAAATGAATATTTAATATCTACATTATTAAGTGACCTCATTTCTTGAGAAGACATCCCTAGGACATAAATGCCACAAATATTAGGATTCATGCCCTCCATGCCTCATCAATGCCTTCCATGATGCCCTCCATGCCTCTTAATTACCCCTTCTTCTAATGTCATGATGAGGATAATTATAAACTTAATTCCAAAAATTGAATTAATCATCAACCATATATCCCAATCTTGATATGGATGGTTCAGGTTGATTCTAGACATTTGCAAAAATCTATAAATAGGAGGCCTCACCACATCATTTCTAAGACTTAAGAATGCAAAGTTATAATGCAAGATTAGTTCTAAAAGCTTTATGAAATTAGTGTTACCATGCCAAATTGATTCCAAGCGAAAGGTTCCAAGGAGAGATGGAGGTAGACAAGCTTCCATTGCCAAGGACTTCATGAGAATAAAACTGAGCAAGCCACTACAACAAAGGCATTTGGAGCATCCAAGGAAGGTGAAGGAATTCTTTTGTTTTATTCTTTACTTTTTAGTTTTGTTTGTCATTTTTTTTGTTAACTAATCTCTCCATAGTGTCTAGTCTTAGATATGTTATGATGTTAGTGTGTTTCTTTCATTTTGTTTTCATTTTGGAACTAACACCATACTAACCATCCTCTCTTGAGTCAAATTCTTAGATCACAACACCCATATATCCTTTTGGTAAATTTGAATCCACTATGTTGGGAACTTATGTGATTTTTGATGAGAATCTTGAGATACCTAGGATTATGGTAGAAGAAAAAAATGAAAAGGAGAGTCTCATTGATGATTTCTTGATATGAACACTAAATTTTGATGGAGAAAGAAGAAAGAATGGTTTAAGAGTAGGCATATGCCTTATCTCTCCAAAAGGGAAAAATATTCTTAAATCACTACATTTTTAGTTTAGCTGCACTAAAAATGAAGTTGAGTATGAATCTCTAGTGCATGGCTTAATCCTTGACCAAAAAGATGGAATAAAAAATTTGAGAGTCTTTGGTGACTCAAAATTAGTGGTCAAACATATAAGGGATACTGCAATATCAAAGAATACAAGGATGAGGTCTTACCATCATAGGGTGTGGGACTTAGTTGGAGGATTTGTTGCCTTCAATATTAAATTCATCCTGAAGTCTCAAAATGCTAAAGCAGATAGGATAACTCAAATTAGATCCAACCAAAGATTTGTTGGTTAAAAAAGAATCAGTCAAAGTGGTCATATGTCCTACCATTATTGATAATGCAGATAATTGGCAAGTGTTTGAGAGTGATCTCCAGATCATTCTATTTTTACATTAATTAAGAGAGTTTGCTAACCAACTATAGCCTAAGATTGAAGAGGCATATGGTGACCAAATAATACAATTAAGGTCCAATAAGCTTCTAAGGGGATTGATAACCCTTGAGAATTTATTTGACCTAGATGATGCAAACCTAGACAAAAGAAAGTTGATAGCAAGTAAAGAATATTATTCAAAACTTGAGATCTCAAAGGGGAGAAACTTAAAAGTGGGTAATATTACCACTCAAAAATAAAAAGATTGAATAGTATCTTTGTGTAACAAGTACAATAGAGTGATATCATGGATGTGTGAGGATCTTCATGGTTATAAAAAATAAATTATCCAGTATACTATCGACTAGATTAAAGGATCAAATCATGTTCGCTAAAATAAGAGGCTAGTAAATCCAAGAATCGAGTCTCTCATGGTAGAAGAAATCAAGAAATTATTGGAGTCCAAGATTGTTTTTCCCATCAAACATTCTACATGGGTCTCTAACTTGGTCCTAGTGAGGAATAAGAATGGAGAAATTAGACTCTGCATAGACTTTAGAGATCTCAATAAGGCTTCCCTTAAAGGCCACTACCCTATACCTTCAATGGAAAAAAATTTGCAAACAGTATCTAGAGAAGAGAGGTTCTCCTTATTGGATGGATTCTCAAGATATAATCAAATATGGTTGTTAGAAGAAGATCAACACAAGACCACTTTCACAACAATGTGGGTGACTTTTGCTTATGTAAAAATGCCATTTGGAATCTCTAATGTCAGGGATACATTTCAAAGAGCAATGAACATTGATTTTGGGGAGCTGATAAATAAAACAACTGTAGTTTATCTAGATGATCTCACTATATTCACTAAGTCTATTGAAGATAATTTTGATCAATTGAAGGCCATCTTATAGAGATGCCAAGAGTTTGAGATTTCTCTAAATCCTAAACAATGTGTGTTTAGAGTACCTCAGGGTAAGCTAATTGAACATATTGTCTCAAAATAAGGGATGGCTATATACCCAAATAGATTTAAGGAAATATTAGACTTATCACTACTAGTGAATAAGAAAGTAGTACAATCATCCCTAGGAAAGATTAATTTTTTAAGTAGATTCATCTTGAACTTTGATAAAATGGTTAGACCCATTACTATGATGTTAAAAAAAGATCTCAGTTTCAAATGGAGGAGTGAAGGCCAACAAGATTTTGAAAATATTAATAAGGCCATTATATCTACCCTATTATTGTGAAATCTATATTTCTCTAAGGATTTCATATGTATTTTTATGGAGGAGAGCACAACATAGTAGCAGTGTTGACATAGAAGGACATGGAAGAAGAAGGAGAGCACCTGATTGCCTTCTTCTCAAGGACTCTCCAAGATTATGAATCTAGTTATAATTTTTTTTAAAGACAAGATTATGTTATTGTAAATGGGTTAAAAAAATTTAGGCACTTAGTAAAAAATAACAATACTATAGTATTGGTGGCTCACCCAAGTATTAGAGAATATATAATGGAAGGGGAAATAACTGAGAAAAGAGCCAATTAGATAACCAAGATATTAGAGTATGATATCAAGGTTAAGTCTACCAGGATAATAAGAGGAAGGGGTATTTTTAAATACATTACCAAAGATTTTAGAACCTTACTCAAAGAATATTTGGTTACAAAAGTTGTGCTGCATATACAAGAAAATGAAATAAACTCTTAGGTCACTGACAGAATTCATTTTATGAGGTCTAGTCAATATCTAAGTCAATTGTCTCCTAAAAAGAGAAGATACTACTGATAGCAAGGATCAAATTTTGTTCTGATAGATGATTTCCTTTTTACAATTAATTTTGATGAAATCTTGCTCAGGTGTATAGAAAGTGAAGAAACTAAGAGGATATTGCATGAGTTGCATTACGGAACATCTTGATGGCATCTTTCAGCAAGAACTACTACTATCAAGATACTCCAAGCAAGGTATTTCTAGCCTATAATGTTTTTTGATTTCCATGACATGGTCAGTAAGTGTCAATATTTCTAGTTTTACATGAGTAAGAGGAGAAATGCAGCTTTTCCACTCAAATGACAATTCGGGTGACGGGTCCATCCCAATTGATGGCAGAACTTTTGGGAGCCATAACTTTTGCACCGTAGCTCCAATTGACTCACCGTTTGAATCGTTGGAAAGCTAATAATGAGGGGAACGTCATATTATGGCATGGAGATTTGATAAATAAGTTTGACCCCTTAAAAACCCAATATAAGTGTCCGAAATTTCAATTTTAGTAGTGTAGTCTAAAAATAGTAAGTTTCTAAAAATAGTTATTCCTTGAATTTTGTATTGTTGTAAATCATGGAAGTCAAACCAATTAATATCCCTCAATATTGGTGACCTTCCACATCCTCCCCACACCTTAAAAACATGTATAAATGAAGATATAACCCGAAATTGAAATGAGACATCTCTTCTCAGAGATAAACATATGTTTGGGTTTGCAAATTTGATCAATAAAAGATCTCTTTTCAAAGATAGCATTATTTGAATTGTGTTGTTCTTATTTCTAAATTATCTTTCAACCACATCTTTTGAGTTTTGGATCATGATTTCCTTTTTAAAAGTAATTTTGATGGAATCTTACTCAGGTGTATAGAAAGTGAAGAAACTAAGAGGATATTGCATGAGTTGCATTATGGAACATCTGGAGGACATCTTTCAGCAAGAAGTACTACTATCAAGATACTCCAAGCAAGGTATTTCTAGCCTATAATGTTTTTTTATTTCCATGACATGGTTAGTAAGTGTCAGTCTTGCTAGTCTTACATGAGTAAGAGGAGAAATGTAGCTTTTCCACTCAGTCCAATAATTATTGATGAACCTTTTGCTCAATGGGGCCTAGATTTTATTGGGATGATTAATCCAATCTCAAGTGCAGGGCACAAATGGATCATTATTACCACTAATTATTTTACAAGATGGATTGAGGTAGTTCCTTTAAAAGAGACCATAGAAATGTGATCCTAGATCTCTTATAAGAGATTACCACTAGGTTTGGACCTCTTCGTACTATCATATCCAATAATGCTAAGGCATTGTTTGGGGCAAAGGTATTTGATTTTGCTCTGAAGAATGGTATATATTTGAAGACTTCTTCAAATTATTATCTATAAGGAAATGGTCTGGTAGAATCAACCAACAAGAATCTAATCAAACTCATCAAGAGAATGGGTAATGACCATAAAAGAGGATGGAATGAACATCTAAATGTATCCTTATGGGTAGACCGAATTACACCCAAATAGGTGATTAAGACCTCACCACATGAGCTAGTATATGGAATGAGTGCAGTAATGCCCATTTTAATTGAAATCCCAACCTTACAGTTAATAAAGTAAGTAGAAATGGAAGAAAATTATCCAATAGAAGTCAAACTTGTAGAATTATTGGAACTCTGAGAAAAGAGAGAATCATCTCATGAGTCAATGATAATTTTTTAGCAAGTGATCAAGAGCTAGTTTGATCAAAATACATCTGAACCTAAGTTTAATGTTAGGATTTGGGTCTTAAAATGGGATGTAAGAGCTACAAAAATTAAGAATCATGGTAAGTTTGATTCTTTGTGGATGGGCCCCTTAAAAATAATTACATGTAAATAGTGCCACGCTTACAAGCTAAAAATGATAAAAGGAGATGCATTAGAGATTCCTATTAATGGATCTTTCTAAAGCTCTTCACATAAGAATCAATTGACCCTGTATATTAGTTAACTTAGTTTCCTTTTCTATTTTCTTATTTTGAGGTTGTTTACCTACCTATTTTTAAATAAGTGTTCTTTGAACATGTGTCATCTGTGGAGCTCTCTAAATTTTCATATGAATCATTTCACATATAATCATCCCAAAAGGATACCTATCTAATGGTTTTTTTGAGGTTATTGATGTTGAGTTTTGAAATTTTGAATTAAGGATCTCAAAGATTTGATAATCGGTGCCTTGGAGTATGGAATTAAGAGTATTTTAAATTGACATGACTAATTCATCAAGGAGAGTCATTAATTCATATTTATAGAAGCAACAAAATTAAAAGAGATTTTTTTAGTCTCATTTTCCTCACATTTGAGCATAAAGTTTTCTCAGAGTCCAAGATAAGAATTGTTATCTATTTTATATGTTTGAGTGAGCAAATAATTAAAGTAAGAAATAACGAAGAGTATTTTTAGCTAAGAGTCTCAGTTGAAATGGCCACTACATCAGCATCAAATTCATACACCTCAGCTCCTACATAGCCCAAATTTACACACTTGAAGACTAGGGAAGCAATGAAAGGTATTTTCAAATATTCTTCCCTTGTTCTTGATTATGTAGATGAGATATATGACCCTATTTTATCAAAAAATACCAAGACCCTAATAGAGGTAGCACATGTAAGGATGTTGAACCAATTAAAGCCTAAGACTTTTGGTATGAGGGTTTAAACCTTAGGGTTGGCCCAATACATGGTGCTAACAATACACCTGTACCCTAAATTGGTGGACCTATGCACATAGAATTATAATTCTACAAATGTGACAATTCAAAAGGGATGAATCAAGGTAGTGATTAATCCACAAGCTATTTGTGACATGCTAGGTTTACAACATAACCCTTATGCTAGTTTTTATAACATGGCTCAACTACAACACTTATGGTCTTAGGTGAACTAAAAGCTTGGATTCTTAAATAAAGAACTACATTGTGTAGATGATAATACTATACCTCAGCCCCTACCCTTTCCCTTGGGCATGTTGACTCAATATTCATAGGATACATGTTTTATGCTTGCCTTCATTTTTGGGGAGCATAATGATATAATGGTACATGATTGGCAGTTTGTAAAACTTTTTTGAATGAAGACTATAGCCAAGACTCAAGTATACAAATTTGATTTCACTAAGTATATTGCATATGCCTTGTGCTAATAGTTGGCTAATTTTAGAGTTAGCCCTACTTTTAGGTATTCATTATATCTGTTCCACCTCATTTTGTATCAGAATTCTCAATTTTTCCAACATCATATAAATTTGACTCTATGGGACCCAAAGGGAGTAGACCCCCATAAAGTTATCCCTATGTCTGCATAGACTCCTGTGTTGTCAGAGTCATCAGACATTTATGAGTTTGTTGAGTATTTTATGGCACCACTAGTAGGGGAGTTAGATTTAGAGGGTCTAATCAATAGAATGAATGACTCAGCTAGGTCTATCTTGTCTGATCCCCATCACCCTTGTGACTATTTCTTTGGGGCCCATCATACATTTATTAGGGTTCACAATTTTGGGGAATAGTCTTTTATGCTTCTCAAGGTTTTAACCCCCATAATAATAGGTCTGGAAGTAACCTAATAATTAGTTGTTATAGACTCTAAGATTGGGGCAGGGAGGAAGAAAAAGGCCTTCCATGACCTCCCATTAACTAAGGGTGGTATTACAGTGGTGAAAAGGCAAGCATAATTCATTCTAATGATAAAACTAGCTATATATGGGTTAGTATTGATTCAAGATTTATGAAAATATAACCCTGATGGTTTTATGAATTCTTGGCTTACCAATAATAAGGTCCATGTCTCATTTAAACATGAAAATAGAAAATTATTCAAAGATAGAAGGTCCTCCAAAATGGATACATTAGATAAATATGTTGAACTGAAGGATATCTCACTCCCACTATGGGAAACATTTTATAATCCCATTCATAAGTATGACCTAACAAGGATAATGACAAAGGGTTGAGATAGGGCTTAGTAAAGAAGGGTTGGAGTCAAGACAAAATAAATGCCTACTAAAAATATAGGTAGGAGATCTATGAGTTTACTTGAATCTTTGAAGATGTAGACATAGATGAGAAATGGGAGACTCTATAGGATGAATCTCATGTTAATCCAACTTTTATCCTAGATATGAGTAACTTTCTTGAGTCTCAAGAAGGAATAGAGGAGGTAAGAACATCTACAATAGTGTTTACATCTTCTACCTAGCCACCATCTCTCAATGAGTTAGAGAAGTAAAGTTTGGTTCAGTATAAATTTAGAAACCCTATAGTTGATACCCCTTTATATTCATCACAAGAAACACCATCCACATAAGAGGTGTTTTATTCATCACGGCTAGTGACAACATAAATAGATTTTGAGGATCATGTAGAGAGCCCCCAAAAGAAGAAGTAAAGAGTAGAGTCTCAAGAAGGAGATAAAGGAGAAGACGTAGATCCTACATCATACATGACTCCTCAATTTATTACCTCTAAGGTAATTTTCTCTCCTTGCACTCCCCCTCCTCAACCTTCTACTTAGGGACTAAAAATGCCACTTCCTTAAACTATCTTGACATTCCCAACCATCTCGACTATACCAACTCAAATGTTATTGATAGTTGGCTCCCTATTTCCAATTGCTTCTCAATAAATAAATTTACAAACATTTTCTCCTAGAGTCTTAAAATTCCATTTTCATCACAAACCCAGCCCCAATAGTCAATCACTATGCTTTATGGTTTACCCCATGGGTCTCCTTTCACTAGTGGCATAGTGACTTCTATTTTGAACTTCCACACTCTGTCAGACATGGCTAAGAGGGATAGAGAAATAAGGAAGGAGAAGTAGAGGAAAAAATAATTAAAAATAGGTGTTTTACAATAAATGAGGTCTCTATATAAACAAAAATAGTGTTCCCTTACTATCTCTCACATGGTCCCCAATGTGAACAAGCCACTTAAGCAAATACAACTTGAAGATTACACAATGAGTGCAGTGGCCATAGATTTGACTTAGTTTAAACCCCAAGATAAGGTGGAGATAATGACTAAAACAATAGATATGGTTTCCATAGATTATCTTAAAGTCTACCAAAAACTACAAAAGGTAGAATTAAAAGTATTTGAAGCCCAAGCCACTATGAGCCACATTACTTTAGAGCTTAAGGCCAAGGATTAAGAGATAGCCCAACTCAACAAGAACCTACACAGGGTAGTATCCAAATAAGTCTTGAAGACTTCAAAGGAAAAATTAAATTCTATACAAAAGGAGCTCAATAAAATTAAATCCTTAATTAGCTCATTATAATAGGAGAAGAGTCTCCTTGAGAAAATCGATTAATGATAAGGAAGCAGAGGTTACTCAACTATAGCAAAAGTTAAATGCTATTGATGTAGAAAAGAGTAACTTGTAGGTTCAATACAATAACTCTAAGGATGAAGTAACAAGTTTGACTTAGGAGTTAGCCTAACAACCCCAGTTAGCTAGAGTTGTAGCAATGGTCAAAGAACTCTATGTCTCTTATTGAAAGAGAATATCAATAGATCTAACCTAGTTGAAACCTATGCTAAAGTTTATATCTAATGCACATTCCCTATGTGTAAAAGTGGATTATTATATGGAGAAGATCCTACTTTTGGTTGCTACCAAGGTACGTGAATCACAACTACTGATTAGGAATTTATATGACACATCAGGGGAAACTCTATAGGTAGCTATAATTATAGATAGGTAGGTAGTAGTGGGAAAGGTAAGTGAGATTCTGAGCTATAACAAAATTACATCTAAATGCAAAAATTTGTTGAACCTTTTAAAATAAAGGGTCAAAGGAATGAAAGGGTACATTGAATAATTGGTCTAATTGGGTCTCCCTTCTCCTTTCCTAGATAATAGCACAGTACTAATGGAAGACCAAATTTAAAACCCAAAGTAAAATGATCAAATGATTTTCCAGTCCCTCAATGATTCTTAAACTATCACAGAGGTGGAAACCATTTTTATCTTGATTGAAAAGTTGGAGTTTCAATTGCATTCAGTGGTATAGAGCCTATAAGCATTCTCCCATAAGGAAATTATCAAATTAGATAGAGTTTTCCAAATTCTATAGAAGAGGGAGTATCCATCAGAGAAAGAGTGGGCTAGTTTCTAGGCCACATTATAGAAGCTCCATAGATTCAAACTCAGGATCATGCGATCTATATGTCTAAGCTCACTGTCTCAAACTCAATTTTTTTCTTCATATTTTTTAGTTAAAATCTCTGAGACGTCCTCAGCAATGGCAGCGAGGGTTTGGGCGGCCCTATTATTATTAATCTTCCTTATCTCAGCAACAACAGTAGTAACGTCGATATATGGCCTCAATGCTGCTATTTATACAGGTCGCAAGGTCAATCCATAGGGCACCAATGACACATTCTTCACCCTCCTGACCTCCATCAGAAAATCCCTCACCCACCTTGATTCAAGCAAGTTTGTAATGGTTATTCCATGTAGGCATAAAGTCCCTAGTGAGTCACCATGAACTGTAGAATTAAAATTCTACATTTTTTTATACTTTGGGACATACACACACACACACACACACACACACACACACACACACACACACACACACATTATTTGGCTAAGTATATATATTAAAAGAGACTCCTTTGGCCTTGTGAATTAATATGACCCAAAATATTATCTAGCCACTTATATACTTACCCAAATTATATATATATATATATATATATATATATATATATATATATATATTATTTGGGTAAGTATATAAGTGGCTAGATAATATTTTGGGTCATATTAATTCACAAGGCCAAAGGAGTCACTTTTTATTAAAGCCTTCGAAAAAAGATTTAAGACTTCAAATGTATGTGGATGATGTCACTTGTCACTTCAGTGCTCTTCCAAGGGAAATAAATATCAAAATATTTGAGTATTTTTTATGCTTTTTCAATGTGATCTAATTAAGTACTAAAAAATAAAATATAAGTAGGGTTTTTAAGATTACCTAGAGATATGAATGGTTGGTTGCACACCGTTGATCAAGCTTGATTGTGAGAAATCATTTTTGGTTGGGGAGGAATGACCTAAAATTCACCACACTTAAACAAAAAATAGATTAATAAATAAATGATTGGACTGCTTGGTTATAAACCAGTCCTAATAAATAACACGCTTTCTCAGATTGATGTCAGCCCACTATTTTCAACTAAGAAGGATAATAAAGATAAAATATAAAGATTACAAGATATAAATGATGTAAAATATAATTTGATAAAAATAAATGATTATGGATTATTAAATATAATAGATAAAATATACAAGATAATAGATGTAGGTATAAACAACACTAACATACAACTTAATAAAGATTAGATAAATGCAGACTATCTATGATTAAGAGATAAGATGAATAGATTATTCAAGGACAAAATGTATAAATGATTTTCTAAGTTTTATTAATGGATATAAATAGATTAAGAGAGATATTTAGAAAATAACATATAGTTTTAAAAGATGCTAACAATGTAAATAGACTATTTAAAGCGTATTTTCATAGTCTAACAGGGATTGATGATGATCCTAGAGGATCGACATTGATTATATAGGATTGACATCGATTCAGATGAATTGATGTCGATTCTATGTAAAAATGTTGAATTATAAATAGACTATAATGATAGCCTATATTATTAATAAAATAATAAAAGATGAATGTAAAATAGACACAGATAGACATAAAAAATAGCATATTTAAAATATAAATAAATTTAAAGTGTAATACTAACCTTTAATGCCTAAAAATGAACTTGGATAAGATGAGAGAGAAAATCCTTCAAAAACATTTGATAAGCTCTCCAACAAAATTTCCACAAGATAGCAAGTTATTGATAAAGTCCATACACACGTTGTAATGAGATTCCAACAGCATTTCCAATTCCAAAAGTGTAATCACATTCCCCCCCAAGAAATGGAGGTCTATTGTGTATAAATGTATCAACATCGATCATAGAGGAATGATGTTGATCTACCAAAAATGGGTGAAACTAAATGAAAAGTCATTCCAATAGGTTGACATGGGGTAAAAGAGGGTTAAAATGACTTCTAAGGTTATTTGGGCTATTTTAACCATTGAATAAGTTTGTTAGGAGGTTTATTATGTTTAGATTTGTATTAATTTTTAGATTTTTTATTATTTAAAATATTTTGGGTGGTTAGGGATGGTAAATAGTAATTAATAATATTATACCATAGGTAAAAAGGGGGTATATACATGAAATAAACATTCAAGTAAACATTTAATTCATGTATATACTTTTAGGATGTTTGAGAGTGGTTTGGGACCTCTAGGATTTAAGATGCAAAATATAGATTTTTGGAGGTTTCTACCACATTTCAAACTTAGCTTATTTTAAGATTTCAAGTTATGGTGCATATTTCTAGCATTTACATTTAATTTTTAAAGCAATAGCCTAAAAGATGGTAGAATAGGGAAAGGGTGATAAATTATGGCATCTACATTTGACCCTTTTTGTGGAATGGTTGAGAGAATCGAGCTATGAGACAAAAATATAGAAGTAGAACTTAAATAAATGCCCCTAGCATGCCCTAATTTGATATGAGAATATTTCTCCCTCAAACTAGGAACCAATGAAGGGAAAAGGAGATGGATATTGGTTTGACAAAAGGGTAGAGGAAAGGGGAGATAAAGGAAATGGACACAATAAAAAATTCAAATATATAAATGAGGTTTGATAAAATAAATGTGAAAATGTGGCTTGGACAAATGGACAAATGGATAGGTATCCAGCACAAAAAGTAGGTGACAAAAAATGTCAACACATCAAACACTAGGGTTAAGCTCGAATGAGGACTAAAGGAAATAGACAATAATATTTGTGGCCAAATAAGACATAAATTTTCCATAAAACACATGGGCTTAAGATTTGACACCAAGATAACAAATGATAGATGAAACTAAACCTAAGTTGTTTGGGCTTATAAAGGGGTTTGGCTATAGACTTATGTTTCAAGGTAAAATGCTCAAGTTGACTCAGACTATGGGACCATCAGGGGTCAAACTTCCACTAATCAAAGGTTTTGGTCTTTTGGTAAATAAGGATGAAATAAATGCAAAAAGGATGACTTAATTGGTCAAGGACAAAAATTCACTTTCTACAAAAGTCAAAATCAAAGCATAAACAAAGAGATTGATACAAATTCATATGAATCACAATCACTTTTAAATGTTGGTATGGCTAATGGTGTGCTAATATGGAAATGGATGGGTAAAATGGCATCATACAAAGGCTGCAACCTCGTCACAAAAGATACAAATTTGGATAAGCAAGAAGAGAATGAACACAAAGTTTTAACTCTTTTAGAATGGGTTTGGATTAAGGAAATAAACATGAAAAAGACACAAAGGGGTACCCATTTTAAAAATTTATCAACATGGACCCTAGTGAATATGGGGTTTATCAAAAAGTAAACTCCTTAAGGTTTTGCACTTGACACCCTTGGGAAGGTAAATAGACACTTTTAACAAAATTGTAAAAGGCAAGCTTATATTTCCTTGATTGGGTAAAAAAGGTGTGACATGTATGAAACAACTATGGGTATACCACCCATCTTGTGTAAAAGGCAATGTCTTTATAGGTGACTAAGGATGACCTATGGGATAATTCATGCTTTATATATAAGAGGCAAACTGATCGATGTAAGAAGTCTGCATAATTGGAGAAGACTGATCAAGGTAAGAAGTCTTCTATGGGATATATTGGATTTTGAATTTTTTTATTTAGGGTCCTTTTCTATGTTTGGTTTGAGAGATTTTTGGAAGATGATCGATGTGGGAAGCTTCCATCTAATTTACTTTTTCTATAACTATAACTAGCCATCCTTCAAGGGAGTGGTCTAGATTTTAATTTATTTGATAGTTATCCTTCAAGGGATCAGTCTATTCTATTTATGCAACTTATAACTTTTGGAAATTATCCTTCAAGGGAGTATTTTGTGATTTTATAAATGACCCTTTTGTGTAAGATATCCCAAAATTTTTATTTTTTGATGTGAATTAACCCAGGCTAGTCTTGGTCACCTTTTAGAGAGCAAAACCAAAACACAAGGGGGGAGGTAAATTTTGGATGGACTTAAGATGGGAAGTCAAAAGACAATGACCATGGGGTTCCTTCTTAAAAATATGGAATGTGTCTATGAGAATTATTCTATGAGAAGAGATGAGTTTCTCACATTTAATATTGGGCTAAGTGTTTATAACAAAAAAAATCACATGATTCTTACCATCAATTGATCTTGACAATGGAAAATGGGTGAGAATGGGTTTAAACGACTTCTAGTGGATGATAAAAATCAAAGAAAAATATTTTATTAGACAAAAGAGGGTAAAAGGATCCTTGACCATGAAGGATTCAAGTGAAAATATGCATAAAGGGGGAGAATTTTGAAAATACCCCATACTTATATGATCCACATCAACTCAAAGTAAAAAGCTTCCCCTAGTGGGAAAATAAATCTTAGCAGATGGTTAAAGGAAGCCCAGAGGGGTGAAGGCATCTTCATCCATTTTTTAAGGCTTTTTTATTGTTAGTTGATGGAAAACTTAATACATAGGTGGTGGCTCCGGTGGGATTCCCTTTATAATGCCAAGAGGGTAGAGAGATAGTTGATTTAGACTGTGCTTAAAAATATTGTAAGGTTAAAAACTCAAAATGAAATGGATGGAGTTGTTTTGAAATGTAGACAAATATAATAAAACTATTTGATTGTCCCTATCAAGAAGCTTTAGTGTAGTGCCTAAAAAGGGCTTGCAATGTTTAGGATTCTGACATAAACCTGATGACTTATGTTTAAGAAACCTTTTGGACTGTGGATGTGATTGATTTGTTGATATAGTTTGGGTGATAGATTTATGGATATTTAAAACATGAATTTTTGGATACTGAAGTGACTTAATGGTTTACATGAAGAGGCTGATAAATTGATTGGTTAACCTAGTTTTGGGTTGATTTATATTTGTTGATGGATTTATAGGATTGACAAAGTAAGGTATATAATGGATGGGGTTCATTGATTTGGGATAAAAATTATATGAGGTGACAAAACTTTGACTCTCACCTAAAAGTAATAGGATCAAAGGTAATAATGGTGTCATTGTCAAATAGATGAGGGTGAGCAAACTATATAACAGGTGAATTAGATTGACCGATTCAAGTGGCTAACTTGACTGATTAGGGTTGAGAGGTTACTTTACTATAGTAGCTAAGGATGGGTGGATAGGTTGAACTTGATCCACAAGAGGGTTGATGACAATGGGTTCTTCCTTTGTAATTGTACCTAAAGGAAGATGTGAATCTTGAATAGATTCAATAGATGGGTTTGATAAGGTTTTGACAACCTCCTTAGTAATAGGCTTATTAGGGATGGTTTTAGATACAACGACACCATGGCTTGAAGGATTTTGACTAAAAATGGGTAAGGTAACTGACACAAGAGGATGACTAACACTAAATTATTTATTTTGTAAGGTATTGGGATTGACCAGCACAAGCTTACCATGATCAACCAAGTCTTGGACCAGCCATTTGAAAGATTTACATATTTCCACTATATGACCCATGATATGATGATAGGGGCAAAATTCATTTCCCTCATACCAAGGTAGAATGAAATCATATGGTCCTAATACAACAAGTTTTATAGGAGGGATCTATATTATTTATGCTTTAAGGAACTTTTCCAACACAAAAATATATGGTTCCCCTAGTGGAGTATACCATTGGGTAGAAGGTTTTGGAACTATTTTTAATGATTGTCCCTATAAAGAGGATGAACTAGTTAATTGCATTGGTATAGCTGATGGACTTGACAACGCTAATTTGATAGGTTGTAAAGGTTGGGGTAAGGATTGATAAGGTTGGGGATATTGTGAAAAGGTGTTTGGATAATAGTTAAATGATCTAGGATAAGGCATGGACTAAGGTTGACCTGGCTTAACCAAGTGCTAAAAACTATAACTATAGGGGAGTGAGAATTCACTTTGTCCCTTAGGTGTCATGGTATAAATAGAGTAATTAATATACTACTTAGAGTAATTAATATACTACCTAGGGTTCCCTAAAAGTTCATTCAATAACACATTTTTAAAGTTAAATTGTAGAAAGGGATTTATAACCTAGATCTATGCCTAAGATGACAACCAGTAGTGAACATAAACCCAAATATATGATCAACAAGACTTATAAGACATATTACTACACTTCATCAATAAGAAAGAGGAAAGAACCATATGAATTTTCATTAATATTGAAAATAAACTTTACACATATCAATCATTCAAAATTATGCCAAGGAGGCAAGCATGGTGAGTTTTCTATTTTGACAAGGGAGACATATGAGCATGCTCTCAAAGCTTGATAATGGTTGTACAATTGTAACCAACTTAGTAAGAGAGACAAGATCATCACATAGTAATTGATCCTATAAAATTTATAGAACCTTATCAAAATCAATCTTATATCATAACAAAGTTAAATATTTTAGGGGATGATTAGTATATTCATTTATATTTACTAGTCTCTCTAAAATTAAAAAAATCAAGCTCACAGTTTAGACCCATAATCCCTTTACACCTGCACTCCCAATTTAATAAATCCTTGTTTGAGCAACTGGATGAAACTTGAGCTGAGGACTATCTTGAAAATAGTTATTAAGAATAAATAAAAACACAAGAGAAGGAAAATAAACAATATAGGTGCTATGTAAAAATAAGGGATAGGAAAGAAAGAACAAGAAAAAAAAACCAAATCCCTACACTAACTCAAAAAAGAGCTTACCTCCAAGGTCAAATGGAAATCATTTAATCTATTAAAGAACCTTGAAACACAGATGCTTCCATTCAATGGCTCCTTTTGTGGATAGAAGCACTTGTATACTTGTGTCTCTAGTCCTGATGTAACTTGACTTCCCACCTCCATTTATCCTTTAAACCCATGATTCAACATGACCATCGATCCCAATCTAAATGCTCAAATGTTGTTGGTTGTCCACTATGGCTTAAATTTGATGTTTGTATGCCTATCATTTAACATCCATGTGAACATCTTTGATGGGCACATGATCATCAAATTTAATCCTTAATTGATATTTGTTGTGGTTTAACTTTGACATCCATGTGCTCATCATTTGATGTATGTGTGACCATCAATGATGTCCATGTGACTATCAAATTTAAGCGATTGATAAATAATTATTGTGGCTTAAATTTAATGTTTGTACACCCATCATTTGACATTCGCATGGCTATCAATGATGCCCATATGACCATCAAATCTAACCCCTAATGGATTATTATTGAGCCTAATTTTGAAATCCATGTGACTATTAATGATGTTAGTGTCGCTGTCACACTTCTTGGACAAATTTGTTTGAGACTTTTACTATATAACATTTCTTTGTGAATTTTGTCTTCATTCCACCATTGGGTCTTTAGCATTGTTGATCTTTGAAATTATATAGACAAAATGTCCAAAATCTTGAACTTTTTAATCCTTCAGACAAAATATCCAAAAGCCTGAGCCACACAAAAAGTTTGAAGGCTTAGTCTTGAAACTCGTCTTACAAAAAGCCCAAATAATTTGAACCCTGAATTTTTCCCAAAATAATTGAACCTTGCATTTCTTTTGGGATTTTTCCATAGGAAAAATGCCCAAAGGAATTAACCTTTTAGACATTTTTTAGGGAAAAAATCTTGAAATAAATAGGGCTTTACATTTTTTTGAAGGAATTTGGAATTTTATTTCAGGCTCTTTTACTACAATCAAAATGCCCAAAGGGCAAGTTCCCTTAGAAATTTTTACCATGGACAAAAAATTTAAAACAAATGGACCTTACACTTTTCGTAAAGGAATGAGAATTAGCTCCTTTACCAAAAAAATTAGACCTCTATACTTTTGTCGAAGGAATTTAGACTTTTATCAGGTTTTTTTCCATGGGCAAAAAGCTCAAAGGGTAAGTACCCTTTGAACCTTTTATCATGAATAAAATGTCCATTGAAACTCCTTTGGATTTATTATACAAAACATTTTGGCTAAAACAAAATAAGACTTTTCATTTCTTTTGGGTTTTTACATAGGCAAAATGCTTGAAGGGTAAGTGCCCTTCAGACTTTTTATCACAGATAAAAAGTCTGAAACAAATAAGACTTTGCACTTTTTCTGAAATAAAGGATTTTTGTCGAGTTTTTTATGCAAGCAAAATGCCTAAAGGACAAGTGCCCTTCAAAAATTTTACCATGGACAAAAATTCTGAAACAAATAAGACTCTTCAAATTTTTTGTGGAACACGTAGCTTGATGAAAAATAAGAAATTGAAATCCTATGTACCTTTTGTAGCAGACAAAATATCTGATGGAAATAAGTCTTTGTACCTTTTGTTCAAGACAAAAATATTGAAGACCTATTTCTGTCAATCATTGTGTTTGTGTAAAAATCCCAAAAAAGTCTAAGGGAAAGACACATTCACCAAGAAAAGACCAGATTGGGACTTAACCAATTTTATCATGAACTTGACCTTTCAAAGGATCACTTAGAGATGGAAGTTGGGCTAAGGACTTGGGCATTTTTACTAGACAAGGACCCAATTGCTTTAGTGCAATTTTGGGTACTAACAAGGCTTAAACTTATAAATTACATGAAAGTAATCTTATTTGATGATTCTCATTGAATGAATAAAATAATTAAATAAACCTCAACTCAAAATTGGAGTTTACATGCAAAATTAGAAAATCTAAAAGAAATAATAAACTGCCTAGAGTTAATTGCCCTTGTTATAAATAACTTAACTTTATGAATAAATTTTCTAGGTAAGTTTAGATAGGCCTAAAATTTTAAACACATCCTATAAATACTAAATTCACTAATGATTTATATTTGATACTTCCTATGTATCTGATAATCTGAGGGAAATCAAGACACTCATAATTCTCCAACCTATTTTGATTGTGAAATTGTGTTCCTTTGTTACATGTATGCAATTAATGATGTGAATTTGATACTTGATAATGTTTATTTTGAATTTTATTTAGTGTGGTTTATAATTGTCTTATGATGAATCTTAGTGATAGGGTTTTAATTTAGGAATAATAAGGCATATTCACTCAATGTACAATAATATATAGATGTGTTTTAGATTAATGTCAAGTCTCTTTTAAATGATACCTTGATTTGTTTATATAAGATTCCAATTGAGTAATTTTTCATTTCACTGGCACACTATAAAAATGGGACAAACCTAAGGAGAGGTTTTATTTTAAAAAAATCCATTTATGGGAGAGGGTTGGTTCCAACCAGTTTGGGTCAGTATCGATTAGTGATACAGATTGAAATAGACAAAACTAATGTGTACAGGTAAACTAAAAAAAGGTTTAGATATGTTTGTGCAATATATTTAGTAGGTTTGAAATAAATATTGATGTTCTCATAGGTGTTTAACATCATAACATAAGGATCAACTCATAAGATAGCATACAAGTGTGAGACAATGGTGAATTAGGATCTTATTTACACACTCAAGTCTTGCATGGTAACTGTGAGTCAATATTTTCATTTTAAAGTATGTAATACCATATTTTAGTATCTACAATAATATGTTAATCAATATAATCATGAGTAAAATGATATAATCCTTTCTAATCACCTCAATGGGGTAGATCTTGAGAAAGTTAAAGAATTTTCCTTTTTGTTTGAAATCAAATTAGTCAAAATACTCAAGAATTAGATAAGGTTTTAAAATTAATCATGAAACTAAAGTTGAGAATATAGCTAAGGTTGTCACATATAATTAAAAATAACATTAACCCTTCACTATTATTAATCAACCTTTTGTATATATCAATTCCACCATAGGTGCTTAGAATACTACTAGTGTTACTATTCCTACATCTACACCTTTGGCTACACATTTGATACCCACCCAAAGTGTGTGGGTAACACAATGTTCTCCTTATATTAATATTAATATTCATACACATCCAACCTATGAACATCCTATTATGACTATGCATGTTACATCATCATATTGGCATACTACAATATCCCTTGAATAGTTTGTTATAAATCTATAGATTAGGGTGTTGCAGTTAGAACAATCAACTTCTAGAGCTAGTATTTCAAAAAAATATCATGTTTTTATTAATAATCCATTAGTCTCATATATTTTTTATCTATCCCTTACATATAGGTTTTTTATCAATTAATCTAACATTTTATGATGGTAAAGGTGATTTAGAGTAACACTTAATATTCTTTCATGCAGCACGTTTGGATTATACATCCAATGATATATTTTTGACCAATTTATTTCTATATAGTCTTAAGTACTATTCTTTTAAATAGTTATGTGATCTCCCATTCCAATCAATTAAGGAATTTAATCCTTTGGTATATTAGTTTCTAGAACATTTTTCAATCAATATTAGTGATAAATTATCTTACACACAAGTTGAAAACCTAAGGAAGGATTCAATGAACCAATCAATTATTATGAGTTTCATTATAATACCATGCTTTATAAGATGAATAATCCTATGATTGACTATAAATTACAAGATATCTTCAATAAAATTTTCATTTATCATATCCATGAGTCCATTGTATTTAATAAATTCAAATTATTTGATGAAATATGCCATAAAGTTATAGACTAGCCAGTTAAGCTCATATTTTTGAACAAACACAAATATGTGCCTAATGCTAAAACCACTTCAAATTCAAATTTTTAAATTAAAACAAGTTACAAGGTTAAATACAATGGTGTAAAAAATGAGTAAAACACAATAGTTAATGCACTGTCATAGCCTACTAATCAATTATCTTATCTACTCCAAAAAGGAGACAATTTTCATGATTACCTCAACCTCCTCATATCCTATTATTAAAGTTACTAAAGTGAAACATTAGATCTCTCCCTCTACCATAATAGGTTGATATAATTAGGCCTACACATAGATTTTATGGTAATATTACATATTATGACTATTGTCAATGTGCAGGACATTCTACAAATAATTTATTCAAGCTAAGACATAAATACAAGATCTTAGTGATGACATCATTATCAAGCTTAGCACAACTATTGGGGATGCATGACCTCAACCTAATGGGAATAAAAATTTGAAAATATTTTATAATCCCCTTCTAAATCATGTGGAAACATAAAATAAGGATGTTTATGAGGTGCATATGATATACAATGTATATCCTCCTCATTCAACATATGATCACACATTGGAAATTCTTATTCATACACTTATAGGCATATCAATGCAATAACATATGATTATGTTTGATGATAGTGAGATTGTTGAAGATTATTTAGATTTCAATTAATTTTTTATGTAAGCCTATGTTGATTTACAGGCTATTCATAGTGTCATGGTAAACAATGATTTAAGTAAAAACATTTATACAATGACACTTATACATAATATTGGATACACAAATGAGGATTTGATGGAAATAATAAAGATATTCAAAAGATTTTACATATAAAGACAACCATTTGTACATATTGTGATACCTCAAAAATTAGTCCCCATAGTAATTATTACATTATTCCTAGTTCTATTGAGCATAGGTATATTTGACATGTTGTTAGGATGTTGTTGGATACACAAGTTTCATGTAATGCCATATTGAATGCATATATGTGTCAAGTATATACATTATAATAATGTAGTGATAGATTTATATATTCCATATGAGTAACCTATTTATCTATAGGCATTTCCATCACCATAGTAGTTATTTATTTCACGTACTCATGATCATTCTACGTGGGTAGTTATAAAACCTACTTAGTTTCATTCTACATAGACAATTTAGAGAAAATTAGTTGAGTTTTCAAGATGAGTAGTGATTCAACACCCATTACATTATAGGGTCATTCAAGATTCATGACAGTAATTATTTATTCCATGTCATAAACTAGTGTTGCAGATAGTTTAGCATGTTCCACAAAAAAAAACAATCACATGTTTCTCATACTATACATTAGATTCCATGAGATACCATTTTTATTATAGTTATTCATCATACACATGATCTTATGAGTCATGATGATCATGATGGTTATATTGCAACTGTAATCATATTTTAGATTTAGGTACTAATACACATGATACTCCACACTCATGAAATGTGACCCTTCCCATGTTTGATACAAGACCTAAAAATTACCATACCCTAATTGGTTTACATCTCATTTAAGAAATTATTTTAAAAAATACAAAAATAAAACCAAATATTCCAAAAATAAAAAATAAAAACCTAAGCATGACATGTTTTCTAGTTACATTATTCATTTATGTTATTTATTACATGTTTATTAAATTAAAATCATTTTTTGTATGCATGTGCATTTCATAGTATATATGAGTATGATGCAAGACATAGTGTCACAACCTAAATTTTCAAACCTCAAAATTTTGGTCAATGTATGGTAAGAATACCAAATTCCACATGTGATCAATCAAATCTCATGTGCATTCCCCTAATGTTCATCATCTTAAGACTTAGCCTTTATAGGCAGAGTATCCTTATATACCAACCTATGTAATGATGAGTTAACCAATCGATAATCATTGAGCGAGTTAAATCCATTCACATATTCTAATACTTATATCCAAAATTCATAAATAGAGAAAGTACTTAACATTAACACAATAAAAGTTATTTTATTACCTAGACCAACATAGTTAAAACCTTAACATGATTCAAGAATGAGCAAGAGTAGGTATCAAAATCCTTGTGAAGATAACACAAGCATAGCACCATAGTATTTTCATCGCTACATATACTAAATTTGGTATGGTTAATAGAAAAATTTTATTTGATTGGCAATAAGAAGGTAGGTTCCTTTAAGGTAAGAAGGTTAACTCACTTATCTATAACACAAGATAATGGAGTTTACAGTATATACTACTATAAAAAATCCATTCCTCCATTAATGTGGATACACTATCAATATTACTCACATATTCCTTTACCCAGAACACAAGATTTGTGTACTTCTAGTTTTAATATCTTTATTTCAAATAGCACACATTAGTGGCATCCTATTTTCTACTTCATAATTTCATATTTACAAATCAGATAATAATAGTAAACATTGGGATCTTTTAATTATATGAAATTTCAATTAGTATTCCATTCCATAAGGAAGAAATGTTTAAAAACCCTAAGCAAATACCAACAACATGTCCAACTTAGAAGAGATTAAAATCAAATACCAAGCAATAAATCCTTGTAGGCTGATATAAATTTTCATTTACAAATTCAATTCAATCATTAACTACAAAAATATCTTTGATAATAATTCTTATTCCAATTATAAATTATATTCAACTTACTAACAAGATAATAGTGCATAATGACCTTCTAACACAAAATATCTTGTAAATCACCTTCTTTGATCAATGTGGATTATTCAATGAAGGGTTAATTACAATATAAAATAATAAAATGCTTTATCCAATAGTCTAAATTTTTTTTATGTAATTAAAGAGACTTAGTAGCTGATAAATGATCACAACAAACTTATCCTAGCTATTGGGAATTCAAAAGACTATAAGAACATCCTTTAAATTACCACATGATAATTTTCTTGTTGGTAAACAAAATAGAAGAAAAAAAATATTTATGTTTCTAATTGAAAACTCATATTGTGGATTCTTAATAATAATCCATAAATGTATTAATGGAGATTAATAACATCCAATATCATTGATGAGCAAAAAATATAACTAGATCCTTTAGAATGGATCAAGAGATTCTCAAATAAGTAATAAAATTTTACTTATCTTGACCACCATGTTATATGCCTCAATAATTTATTGGTATTTCTTTGAATAAAATTAAGGTACTTATAGATCCCAAAATTAATATAACCAACAAAGTAGTCCAATAACAGTTTCAAGACTAACAAGAATTCAATTTACCAAACTTAGCAATGCCTCTGTGTTTCCACTAGACTTATTACTATAACTCTCATATATAAAAAAATATTATGCACATATATTTTATCTAACATGATTAACATGGCATTAATTAAACTTAATATCATGGATCATAATTAGGATCTTTTCATATTATTCTAAAACATCGATTATGAGAATTTCCATTCATAAATTAAATACGTTAATTTGAATAATCTAAGTGAAATAAAACAAAAAAATGAATACACTTATATTCTAATATCTTCCAATTTAGGATAATGTTACATTCCCTTTTATGCAAAGTTATATATAGGTCAAATAATATTAAAAAAATGAATATGCCTTCTAAATAAATAAAAATTCATATTTTGTCCAAGCTTAAATTCTAGGTGGTAAGTTTGAAGAAAAAATATTAATTAACAATCTTTGAACTACAAGATTCTCAAATTTGAGGGATGAAAAAATGAAAAATATGGATTACATATCTTAGACAAATCCTAAGTCAAGTAATCTCTAAATAACTTACATCCTTCACTAAAATATCAAATACGTTATGTTAGCAACCAACTAGAATTGTACTCTTCTCAAACTATATAACAACCAATAAGGAGTAGCAAAAATAAACATCTTAGGATTAAAAATATATGATCAAAAGAATATCCATGGTAAAAATTAGATAATTCTACACTCATGCCTCAAGAGAGTTCTTATTTTCATTCAAGTAATTTTTAAACCCTAAATTTTGATTTGTGTGGTTATCTAGTATGAAGGGTTATTATATTAGCTTTTACATAAGGATTGTGAACTAACCTAATGAGAAGGATAATTAATACAAAACTTAGATAAAATAGTATTCTAAATTTATACAATTGAGATTAATAAAAATAGTAAAGTAAAACTATTAATAGATATTGTAAGAAATTGAAAATAAATGATAGTTGGTTTACTGTGTGCATACAGGTCTGATCTATAACATGTTAGAAGTGGAATATAATATGATCATGTAAAAATCATAAAATTTTGGGAATATTTTTTATGTCTTTAGATGCTTGTGTCAAATCTAGAAAATTACATCAATGCAGGTGTCTAGATTTGATGTAGGTGTCCTATATGGAATACTGACTAGATATGGATGTGACCAACTAGAGCCTTCTAGGTTTTTTGCCACATTTTTTTGATGTCTT